>JABASD010005701.1:0-11794 GCA_019776165.1 Pogonognathellus flavescens
AATTAAATAGACACATTCATGTACTTTACGATGACAAAAAAACTGGTCACCAGAATCATTGCCGCGTTGCGGAACCGAATTTTTCATCTGTCCAAAAAGACTACGATGATGCTCTGTAATAACGTGTATTACACAGGACACTTTGGTATGTACACAAAATCCTGAGAAAATGAAAGGCAGTAACATTAAAATCACAAATTAAATAAGTATAGAACATATTTCTATACCTTTCATACGTACTACTATGCAATATGATTTTTTGGCGACTCAAGTGGTTTGGTAAATAAGTTGAAACTGTATGTCTCAAGTCTAGGAAAGATGAACTTTATTCGCTGCATGTATATTTTACCCTGGCTAGGTTACCGTTGAGACGGACTCTATAACCTCCTGCCCTCAAAATAGGACAGTGATTATTGTGCGTGTGTGTTCATTTTGTCAAATTGTGTATTGTATGAAAGAATGAATATTGTTTACACCAGACTGCGTCATTCACTTTAGGAAACCGTCTCTGTCGGATCATCTCATTGTTTGTTGTTCTATTAACGCTGCAGGAAAGTGGAATGCATGCTAAAAAGTTTCAGTCACTAAATATTTTGAACATCCCAGCATTAAAAACTTGTCTCCAATTCTCTACCTCGCATTCAATTCTTTGTAAATGAAAACTTTCTAAGTATGAACATGGGAGAGATGTCTTTTCCAGACTCATAACATTAATTAGAATATTCTCATCAACTTTTTATATTTATTCAACAACAATAATAGCATTAGTAGCCAACAATTTTCTTTTCCAGAAATCTCGGTCGGAAACTAAACTCCTTTCTCTTTCCCTTTAAAACATTTCGTCATTAAATTCGCTCTTATTTGATCGCATAGCCTCAGATTAATTTGCAATTACATAATGCTTTCACCAGCTAAAATTATATAGTTTCAAGTTTTACATTATATTTAAATATTCGAAATACGAAATCACGAAGAATTTTAATTACAATTTATAATCGATTAGGTAGGTATCTTTTAATCTCGGATGATTGCTACTTGTATGAATGCAATCAATGTTGTAAACCAAGCAAACATAACGGCATTTACACAAAGTAGTCGGCATCTAAATTGGTTTTTTGGCCTTTAGCTATACGTATAAAATATAAAAGCCATATCATTTGTGAATTGTGCATGTTCTTTGCTCTGCATATCGTTTTGACTATAGGATGATCTTTAAGAAAACTTTTATATACTCTGTATAATGCGAAGCCTTCTCATTGTTTCAGAAAAATATTGGCCAATATTTTTCTTGCTGTCATTGTTTTATAAATAGTGACTTTCTATTTGTGGAGGATAGGAATGGTTGTGGATAGGTTTTGGAGGGTTTGCATAATAAGGGTGAAAACGAAAAATATTGACATAATTCACTATAAATGAAAAGGAGTGTAGATACACACGAGTATACTTTTACATGGAGCTATGTACCTCTTTAGCTGCTATAATATTGAGCTTGTGCTGGCTATGTCCTAGATTATTTGGCAATCAAAAGCAGGCATCTCATCTCCTCTGCAGACTCTGCAGTCTATATGTATTTTTATTTCCTATAAGTTCGAAAATTATGTCTACCTATATATACACATTGTATATCATATTATTGTTATCAAATGCTCTTCGATATGCATTGAAGATATGTACATTGCTGCTTCTAGTACAGTAGACACTGTTAGTTCGTTTTATTTCTTGTCGCTTCTTCATTTTGGTTTCCCTTGGGAAGCAAATCCGACGAACCAAATCTTTATCGACTATAGGTAGTAAAATGCTATTGCCAACTGCACCCTGATTCATAGCATTATATTCAAACACTGTTCAATTTCAATGGTTCACCATGATAGCAATAGAAGAAATTCATATACAAACAAAATCTTATGGGGTTTTCTTTATATGTACAGAATATTCTTATATATCACACATGCAGTATAATAAGCTAGAGCAATAGGTATATAACTTATAACACATTTCAAATTGCAAACTACAGCATGCTACTAATAAAATTGGTCTGCAATTAGTTTTTATCGAATATGTCGCCGTGTGTGCCTTATGCGCATTATGTAACCATTTCAAATATAAAAGCAATAGAGCTTCAAGCTGGAAATGTATATCGAATACAAAAGTAATCACACTTTTCTTATAATATTGCCACTAACAGTGTACACAGTACATATTTAAAGTATCAATCTGCATCCTTTTATGCTTTGCCACATTTACCAGTTATGTTTATCGAATGTACAGTATAATATAACGCAGTCAACATCTACGACAAGTTTTTCGAAATGGATCCCAAGTCTAAGTCTAAAAGGTAACATTTATGCAGTCTCGAATGCAGAGAGGGAATTTGCGGCAGTTTGATTGTAATCGTCAATTTGCAATGAGGTTACAATTTCAGTGCGAGAGACAAACAAATCCAACTATGCAAAATCAAACCATACTTACGCCATACACGATAATGATATTTTCTCTATATCATCCCATCCCTATTTCCTCGTACTAGGTAACAATAACCCAAATTACACTTAACAGATTGTAATACAAAGTGTTCTCACTCACAAACTCTTATATATATGCAATGTTATAATAGTACCTAACAAGTAAAAAATGAATCCATATAATATAAAAGTAGGTACAATCCTAACAGAATGTATTCTTCCAACATTAATAATAATTACGTATATGGATGCCACGCAATAGCCAAAAAATTACACATAATGCGAAATATTGCTTTGCACTTGCATTTTATCATTTATTGTTAAAGAGTATTATGCGTCAATGTGATAATGTAATCCCTATTAATTTTCAGCTTTGTCAATGCATTCCTGATAGCTCTTATCAAAATATCGTCTGTAATTTTATACTGGCGCATGGCGTTACAATTTTTTAACGTGAAATACATATAGGTAGGTACTCTAGGTAAGTATATTGTAAGAAGCATTAATTTATATACTCCAACTCCGGGTACACTACACAGTATTGTGAAATGCAAAATTTAAATGATTAAGTCTGCTTACACTACTGTGTTTAAACACGAAAAAATGATTGCAATTACTATCAAATGTACATTTTCAACCTTTATATTATTTTAGTTCATTTAATATTAATATGCATAGTATATACTACGTATTCATTCATTCATATACTAATCTCATTGTTTTATATGAGGGAAAACAAAAGTATTTCCCCATAGTGCTACAAGATATACAAAGATAATTAGTCAAATAATTAGTCAAATTAGCCTAACTAATAATAATTCGTTAAAAAGGTTTTTAATTGCTTCATATCCTGTAAATTGCCTTAAAACAAACACAAGTTTACAACTTTTCTGAATTCTAAAACTGGCTATTGAACACCTATTCCCATTCCAAATTAAAACTTCAGTTAAGTGAGAGTTCAGATTTTTTGAAAATTAGAAACACTTCAATAAAAGCATGTACTGAATATTAAATGTATTATTTTCATTGACATAACACACTTCATGAAAATGAAGCAGGGATTCTAATCGCTGCTTAATAAGTACTTTTAAACTTTAAACTTTAAAATATATCATTGCATTAAAGCCATTGTATTGCGTTGTAGGGATTACATTGATTGCATATAAATGACGAATGCTGTATTTATTACGTCTTAGTCATACGAATCAGATGATGATAAATGAAGAAGATGATACATAGAATAAAAATTCAATCTTGAATTCCGGGTTTTGTTGGAATTGGAATTTCAATAGCGTTAAGACACGTAATGTGAAACTGTGCGAAAGAAAAAGAAGAAGTAGAAAGCTCCCTCTAAAGTGTGGAAATGGAATGATTTACTTTCCCTGTTGGAGGTTGCTGACATAATGACATTATTAGTAGGGGAAAGTGAATTTGTTAAGGAATAATTAAATAGAAATTCGCCAGATAGCTGTCATGTATTTCTAAAGGCGTTTACTGGCGCTCCATTCAACGGATCTGTAAATCATAGTTTTACCTTTACCTCACATCGCACATTACTGACATTCACACACAACACATCACATCTTGCAACTATTTCTGCTGTTTCATTAACATTAGCGCATCAGATGGTTATGCCTACACTCTGCTAAGACTAAAAGAAGACCACAGCCTTTTATGTGTTTAATATAAATATAAGTTTGGACTGGAGAGTAGTGCAAGTACAACACGGCAGCAGATGTATTCATCATCATCATCATCATCATCAACATCATCACATTACACTGAACTGATTGCAAGTTTGGTTAGTTGCCTGAGTGACTGTACCATTTGGACTCGGAGGATTTGCTGACTGACTAAATACCAACTAGAACAGTTTACTTTATCTATTGCTGTGCCTGTCCCGTCATCACTGCGTGAGAATTTAGATACCTCCTGCACTTATTGTCGTTTCTGAGGAGTTGTGTAATTGTGGCAGTGTAAATTGTTAGTCAGTTCTTCGGTGGTAGTCGTAACTATTCTAAAGTCTAGCAATAAGTAGCGATAATATTAGGTAGACACGTCACTGACATATATAGGTTGTCGGATCATCTGGTTCATTCCAGGTTTTAAACGTTCTTTTGTCAAAAATGGGCTTGACATTGTCCAGCGTCTTGTCTCGTCTCTTCGGCAAGAAGCAGATGAGGATTTTGATGGGTAAGTACTCCACTTTTTGACAGAAGCTGTCAAATGTCATTTCTTATACAATGTCAAATACAGGTTTCAATTCTCGAAGTTGTTCAAAAGTTGTGATTTGGATTTTGTTGTATGTTGTATATGGTTGATTGTTGATTGCTGATTGTGTTTTAAGTTTTGTTGGGTTATTTGTGTTGAATTTAGATTTAAGGAAACAAATTAAAATTTCGGTGTTCTTTTTTTAATTCAGTTGGTTTAGATGCCGCCGGTAAAACAACCATATTGTACAAGTTCAAGCTGGGTGAAATTGTGACAACGATTCCTACAATTGGTAAGTGCCGAATGTTAAATTCAATTTCGATATGGGATATTTTTACAATTTGGATGCTGGAGGAGCAAGTAATTTCAACTTATTTTTAAGTGTCTTTGTTATTTGTCATCGAAATGTTTTCTATACTATTATTCATTGTTAGGCTTTAACGTGGAAACTGTCGAATACAAAAACATCTGTTTTACCGTTTGGGATGTCGGTGGCCAAGACAAGATTCGACCTTTGTGGAGACATTACTTTCAAAATACGCAGGGTCTGATATTTGTTGTCGATTCTAATGACCGTGAGAGAATAAGTGAAGCCCAAGAAGAACTACAAAAAATGGTTTGTTGCAACTTTACAATAGAACAAAAGTGACAAGTAGTCAGTTGTTATCTGATCCAAATTAAAATGTATGAATTGTTCTCTCTACAGCTGCAAGAAGATGAGCTAAGAGACGCAGTCTTGCTAGTTTTTGCTAATAAACAGGATCTCCCCAATGCTATGAACGCCGCTGAATTGACTGACAAATTAGGTCTTCATAATTTGCGCAATAGACGGGTAAGATATTGTTATTTGGATCCAATGCTGAAGGGTTACAGTAAGGTGTGAATTATTATAAATTGTTAAGTGAATTTTAATTTCTTTTTTATAGTGGTATATTCAGGCTACATGTGCAACTCAAGGGCATGGACTGTACGAGGGATTGGACTGGCTCTCCAACGAGCTCGCTAAAAAGTAGTTGAGGAACATAACTCTTACACAATATAGAAGCCAAAAAATTTAATATGCCTTTTGTGAATTAAAAGATTAAACATTTTTCATCTCTACTCATTACTATTTTACGGAATTCACCAAATCTGTATGCTAACTAACCCGTTGTAAAATTTCAAAGTATCGTAAGTAGCTATCAAAAAATTAAGCAATGTATAGATAATGTAAAGCGAAGCTGAAATCTTTTCTATAGATATACCTATGTAATGTAAAGCAAAGCTAAAACCTTTTCTTGGCGATGTTAATGATATATGGTTAATTACACTATGGGGGTTAAATCTTATTTTGATGTTTAACTGTCGAACCTAAACTGTTCCATTAGTAACTTAATTTAATACTTATATGCCGTGCAATGTTAGTGTGATGTGTCTATGCAACCGAATATACTAACATGAACGAATACATTCTTATTTTCAACACCTATACACTGATTAGTTAACACTACCCTTTGTCAAGTATCAACTACAATACAATATATCATATTGTGCTTAATTTTGCATAATTGAACACAATATCAAGATTAAACTAAATATAGCCATTTTATTTCGTTTAATTTTGTTTAATTAAACTCTAAATTATGTAAAAACTGTTTTGAAGCCAATTATTTACAGTTTGTAAGAGCATGTCTAATTCTTCATCTTTAGTATAGGATTAGTAATTTATATAAATACGATACAGTATTATAAATGCACAATTGTCAATACGATCAAAATATTTTTAATTGTTTTCATTACTTTATTGTATATAAAGCAAAGGTAAACGTCAGTCATGGGTTGATTTTAGGCTGGATTATTGAATAATATTTGTTGAGTGGTGGAGATATATAACTTATAGATTCTTTAATACTTTATGATTTGGGAAGCAATCATTTAATTTCCATCATGTTTTCCCTCTTCTGGACGGAATATTTTAGCAACTTTTGATACTCCATTAGGAGCTCTCGCCAGTAACATTTGATATCTTTAATTTTCAAGTGAGATTCGATGAAACTGAAACCTCTTTCTGCTATTTCCTTGGCAATGTCATCGTGTGCTCGAACAAAATCGATGAGGGACCTGCATTAATCATGGTCATTAGCACTCATTCTTAAACTGATAATAACATAATAATATTTAATATAAAGTGTTACCTAACATTAACTACAAAGTAAAGGAGATAAAGATTGTAAAGTTATGACGTGATTAGCTTCGTGATCATATCATTGAAGTTTTGTGAAATATATTTTTTAAACCTTACATGTTTACTTTTCCATTTACATTTTTATTTTAATGCCTGCACAAAAAGAAATTGACAACAATCTCTTGATTTCCATTTCATTTACCTTTAAGAAAATTAAATATATGTGCTTTGTATTACGTTACTTTCGGGTGAAAAAATGACAGGGCAAAAATTGTTCAATAAATTTTCAAAAAACTATTCCAAAACTCAGAAAAAGCTAACCTCAAGTAGTCAAATGAGATGTCATGATGTGGTAGTTTGTATAACATCATACTATGTATTTGATGTTAACAACGAATTTTTGATATACAGTTTTTAGATTTTTTTCTATACTTTTTCAGATGTAGAAAGAAAACGTTAGATTTAAAATACGAAAATGTACAACACAATAATTAATATTCAGCTTCCCTCGAAGTTATTGTGATTCTATTTAGGTATAGATAGTATAGAAGCACTGTTCTTTTTAATTTGAGCTTAGATTCTTTCCAATTTGACATATACACGGAAAACAACTGGAGTTACGTTAGGTCTATTACGCCCAATAACTAATAACG
Source organism: Pogonognathellus flavescens (assembly GCA_019776165.1). Classification (NCBI taxonomy): domain Eukaryota; kingdom Metazoa; phylum Arthropoda; class Collembola; order Entomobryomorpha; family Tomoceridae; genus Pogonognathellus; species Pogonognathellus flavescens. The sequence goes on from JABASD010005701.1 coordinate 7,491, forward strand.
AACTCTGTCTTTGCTACTTTTTGACTGAAGAATGGAAGATAATTACATAAGACCCCCCTCGGTCTAAAATTCACACACCAGAATTTAAAAGTTAAACAAATTTCAACTGTGCTCAAACAACAAATTATGTTTTCATTTTATGTACATCTCTGCATGATACTGTTGAACATATTTAAGAAATATTTTAATTACGTACGACAAAATTTGTCGTACGTAAATCTATCCATTCCTATTGTGATATTTGCTACAATGTAACCAGGCACGTTGGCATGTATCTAGACTAGAATTTTGAGGGGTCATATTGATTTAGCTGGGTTTTTTTCGGTATTGCCCAAATTAGCCTGTTTTACCATATCACAGGTAAAATCATAATCAGGTTAATTTGGGCCTTTGACCCCAAGCCCCAAATAACCTATTTCCTTTGTCATTTGGAGGAATGATGGGGAATCCTATGAACCTCCTAAAATCGTCTCTGATTATAATACACATTTATAGCTAGTCAGTGCCTGCCTGATGTCAGTAGTAAATCGAGTAAGTAATCCGTTTTGTTTACCTAAGTTTTGTTTCGTTAGCGTTTTTGTCCACAGGAATGTAATGGTACCACGGTTTCAAGGCATGATAAAAGAATTCAATCCATTCGTCGCCAACATGGAACACGAGAGATTTGCAAAGGAATAAATGTTTAAACCGGAAACTAGCTGCCACTCCACGGTAATTAAATAAGTATTTATATTTGCAATGGTCCTCAAGAGAAACTTCTTTTGCAGCTGGAGCATTAAGAGTATCCTGAAATTAACATAAAATCGTAAGTACTTTCATGAAAGAAATTCTGAAATGAAGGTACACATGGCAGCTTCATGTAAATAATAACAAGGGAAAAATATAATCTGTTTGATACTTTGACAGAAAGTTATGTTTAGATCTATCTTCTGCATCGCACGAAATTAGCAGTAAGCTCAGCTAATGGTTTTGAACTTTATTTTTTATGATGGAATGTAATGTATGCATATAATTTCAATAAGTTTGTTGTTAATGAATTTAGAATTGGTCAATATTATTAAGATCGGCATATTTTTTCATTTGAACATACACATGAATGAATGTGCACGAGTGAATTCGTGGAGACAATCTTATAGTAATTAAGAAAATGATGTCTAAATGTCATGATCCATATATTATATTCACTAAATATGAAACTGTGGACATTAGAGCACAATGATACATTAATTTAAAAAAATATTTACTCAACTAACTGGAAATCAAATTGAACTGAGTGTTCACGATTATTCTATGGGTGAGCTTTGAACTATAATCTGTCTGTTGATAAATGTCCTGGCTGAACATACTATTATAATATAAGTGATTGTTATAACATTTAACATAGGTATTTAAAATTACTCACAGCGTCTGATTTCCATGCCTGATTTTTTGTATACTGTGCATCTACCAAGTTGGAAGACTTTCTTGATAATAATACAAGGGAATCTCTTTCCGAGGATGTGCGAGATCCCCGAAAAAATGCCTTGTCCTCCTTTTTGTCCCAATGGAGACCGACTGTAGTTTTAATAATAGATTTCCTCATTAAGTCCCAACGACCCAATCCTTTTGGGTACACACCAATAGCAGGACCACCTTCCCAAAATGTCCACGCTGGATACGTTATGTCGAGATATTCCTTTGTCTATAAGATAAATCGAATAAAATAATTCATGGTATATTTTAATAACAATGTTTTCAAAAGTTATAATCTAGCTCTAATATTTATTTGCCTACAATTATAATTTTGGTATTAAACTTACAGTATATTTTATTCCAAATAAAACTACCTCTATGTATATCGTTCGATTAAACAGTTACTTACTTTACTGAAAGAAAATACAGGTAGCGGCTCTGGGAGCCAAGAAGAAATTTGTGGCCAATCCGAAACATTTACAACAAGCTCCACGTCAGGAATATGTTTGGCAATTTTAAGTAAAAAATGTTCAATGCCTTTGCATCTTGAAATGAATTTGCAGGAATGTTCACGGTATAAGTTGCCTCCGATTATTTGATAAATTGTTCCTCTATATGCAAAAAGGTAGAATAATTATACGTATACGTTTTTTAAATTAGCGTTATCAATTTTCGAATAATATGAAAATATTGAAAGCTGTCAAATTACCTTGGCTGAGCCTTTTCAATCATGTCTTTTGTAACTCCTTTTTTAAATGTCGACAGGTCTTGAGAGATTAAATCGGTAAATACGGCACAAGACAACTTTTCCTGTCCATAGATTTGATCATTTTGTGAAGTATTGAAATATTTCCCTTTGGCTTCTTCAATGTTTTGTAGAATCCACTTTTCATTAGCATCTAAAATTTAAGTATAGATCTCTTATTGCACCCTGATCATTAAAACCTTTTCAATTAAAGAACACACAACCCCGAAAATACTGTTAGCTCACCTTTAAGGTATTTTTGCTTGCCTTCATGCAAACCGTTTTTCTCGAAACCAGGGGAAACACATGGACTTCCCGCATTGTCATTTTTTGAGCCCAGAGAATCGCATACTTCGGAAGTTTCTTTAGCACTCACCGATAAAAGGATTATAGTAACTATGTGTAATAATATTTTGAAACATTGCAAATTCACGATAAAGTAATCCATACCATAAAAAGTTGAACATTGAAAAAAATCTTTAAAAATTAAAACTTCTTGTTGCTACAAAAAATAATACTGAGTTGGCGTGTTGTTGTTTCTTGAAAGTCTAGTGAAGTGAACTAGCAAACTATATGAAGTGTCCTTTATCCCCGACCATGACCCTACTCTTAGCTTCAAAATCTAAACCATAGCTAAGCAGAAATATTCTACGCTAATTAACATGCATCTAGCTGAAACTGGAGAAAGAGAAAATATTAAAAATTAAATTACACAGCTCTACAAATGTAAACTCTATATAAATCGCTCAATAATACACGTCAATGGATCAGAAGAACAAAATGTACTTATGTCTTATGTCCGTAGGGCATAGTGAAGAAATCCGACAAACAACAGCTCTAAAAACCATACATTGAGGACTGCTGATGCATGATGTGTGATGACCAAGGACATAATAGTATCTAGGATTTTGCAATGGGGGCTAGACTCGTCTGAGAAGAAGGCTCAAAGCCCCAAAATTCAAAAATTAATTGGCTGCAGGTTCAAATTTTGTCGAATAACCCATTTTTCCAGAATCTGAGGGAGGGAGGTTCAAGCTCGGTCAACACATCCGTAGATATATCCCTGGTAATTACTCAGTGCTTTCAAACAAACTTTACAAGGCGTAAAGTCTTAACATAAATTCACACATAATATATTTCTCATAAATATTTTAAGACTTAATAAATATTATGTATACAATTATTTTAGTACTCAGCAAACAAGCCAGGAGACTAATTAAAATACATACTATAAAATAGTAAAAACAAGAAAGTTGTAAAAACGTTATTGAAGTCACAGATTACTGAAAGTTATACCTGGTTGATAATTTGGTTCAAGGGCATAACTACGTATGGGTTCACCGGGCTTGAGCCCCCCCCCCCCAGATTCCGGAAGTATTTAGGGTTTTTTTAGGTTTTCAGCCCTTCCTCCAAGGCCGGTCACTATCTTGCGATTCTGTGCAAAAATTTGGATCGTCCTAAATGAGACCCTATAAAATGTGGCTGTTTTCAATAAGCATATTTTCAGTCACATTTCTAATTTGATAGATATATCCATAATCTGATCTGGGGGGCTCTAAAAGTTGTAACTATAATATTCAGTGCTGAAAATGAGCTAATTATAGAATAACAATTGTCAATATCAATCCGATTGTAGCTCAAATTTTTAAATCTGTTCAGTCTCATGCTGCTGTGTATCATGGTGTAGTGCACTTTCACTTGAAACGGCGATACCTTGTTTCTGACCAACTTCTTGAGTCTCACAAGGAACGTCTTCTGTTTGTGTTGCAACAGGAATTAATTTTTCTAATTCTGCAAGTGATCGGTTTGCATCACTTAATTTGCATGTTACAATTAAATTGCATACGACACATGCTTCCGATGATACGGATGCAACAAATTTTGGATCATATAAATCCATGATGAATTTGTGCAACACAATTTCAAATTCATTTATCGTCGAATTCTCGACATCCAAAGGAAGATTTAAAAAGGCTTGTAAATCACTTGGTGATGCAACGGAGTCTTTTTGGCTTTGACGAATTATTTCCTCTCCGACGACAAAAGTTGGTACCAACTTAGGTGCTAAAGATATTACATTCAGTTTGCGCAACTGACGGCCTTTACA
>JABASD010005702.1:0-11793 GCA_019776165.1 Pogonognathellus flavescens
CCCCCCCAATTGATATACATTTTGGACCAGTATAATATTGAATTCATTACTGAACCCATTCTTGAACTATCGTGCGTACTGACAGAAGAACGGACAAGACGGATACAGAGACAGTGAAATGATACAAACAAATTTCGTTGTTGAATAAGTTGTAAATAATTTTATCCTTTAATTAATGCCAAATCTATAGAGTATGAGATAAGGGCACTGATGTATTGGATGATGGTTATCCTCTGCAAATAAAAGAACGGTTCAACACAAATTCGTTGGGAACGAAGGCTTTTCAACCAACGTGTCATTTCTCCCTTTCCGTAGAATGCATTCCATTTCGTCACAAATAGATCCGAATATGTTACAAGATACGACCCTTGGTCAATCAGTAAATATTCTGTAGCCATAATTACCAGGGATAACCATAATGCGCAAATGTATACATAAAATGGTAACACAGTGTACATTTTCGCCAAAATTACATTCAAAACGACACCAATTAAGAAAGCTGCAGCAAATAATGCAGGACAGATAATCACATAATACTCATTTACAGCGCTGTTTAACACTCGAAGCATAGTCATACTAATTCTAAGGGGATTTTTTATCTCTTCAACAAATACCATTTTCTCATTTTGTGGTAAGGACTTAATATGGTCAGGGATGAATATAGAAATGTAATGTAGTCAATCTTTCACAGCTTGTATGTAACACATACTGACAAATATATGAGCCATTACAGGAATCGATATGCACACGAACATAAAAATAACATAAATCACGACCGGAATATAAAGGTAAATATTGAAGCGGTATGCTTCTAAGTGGCAATCTTTTAGTAACCTAACTATAGGACTGTAATCGTGGAATGAAAAAAATAAGATGCCACAAATAGATACAACAGGGTAAAATAGTAATGTTACAAGCGCGTCAATTCGAATCCAGTAGCTTTTTCCATGTCGAACCATCCTTTTACTAGCTGGAAACATTTCTGTAGATGGAAAAGTATTAAAATTAAACAACATTAATTTCAATTGTCACGTTAATTATTATTTCTTAGAACGGTGTATTGTGGTCACATAGACTTATTTATTTTGGATGCAAAAATTTTTATTACCTTCCAGACAATTATCAACACCCATTAAACTGTTAACAACGAATATAATTTTATCCAGCCAAAGAATGTAGGAGATGTTACAGCATGTTGCAATGAAAATACCAGCGATCGTGAAAATGGCCGTCAAGCATTCTGCAAAATCAAAATCTTGAGATGGATGTTTAAATTCCACCAATAATCTTCCCATAATATGAATTCCAAGATAAATCACTTGTATGGTGCCAAACCAAAATGTGAAATGGCTTCTTTTTCGCCATGCAACTCGCATTTCAATTTTTAAACCTCTGGAATGAATCTCTATTGGAAATAAAAGAATATGTTCTAAAAACCATCCTATAACTTTAATAAACCAAAGGATGGATCGTGGCAACATTTACTTTATTTTTTTGTTTCGCTTGATATTTTTGGGAGATATGAGATATTGAATACAATTTCTTGACAGTTTATTATCAATATGTACAACGAATACTCAATAATCTCATTTTGCATTTTTAGTAATAATTACAATGCTTAAATCTTACTGTAATAATAAACGTGTTGCTGGCAAGAAAGACTATTCGTTAGTACTCTTTCATTATCATTTGACAGATAGAGGGGAAATAAGAAATATTTGCGGAATTGGAATTTATTATATTTTGTGTTTATCAAGTCAATAAAGTACATTTTGCCTTATTCGTGTTTTTTATATTACAATTTATCTGATCAAGCACAAAACCTGCAATAATAACAATAATTGTATTATTTTATAGAACAAACACACGACAAAGTATGAGGGAATATAAATAGTAAATGCTTTATTATCACGTATATTGGTATTGTTTCTTTATAACTGTTTTTCGTGCGCATTTAAAATATCAATTTAATTTCTGCTATTACATTATATTATTTCACTGTTTTTGCGATTTGTTCAATCTAGAGTGTGTCAAATGTAGAGTAGCGAAAGGCTTATACAACACATGTTCCGTTGCAAGTGCACTACTCATGCTTGGTATAAGCGTAGTGACAAAGATAGCCTATGACGTCACGCTGCAAAAGCAACGCAACGTAATATCAACCAAACAATAAAAAACACATCTTACAGACATCTAATTATAATGATATTTTGGCACAGCACTTCCATCATGTCAAGCAATCAGCTGAAGTTGTTGGGTGAAAATCGGTTGCTCCAAACGGGGGGCGCAGAGATTCAAAGTTTTGAAATTTATTTCATTTTTCATAATTTCAATTGTTGTCCGATTTTTGCGCAACAAATTTTAATCGATAGCATTTAATAAACTCCAGACACCTTTTTTTAAATTTCGATTTTCGATTTAGAAATTGCTTAATTTTGAATTTCATGTTTTTGAGAAGGGATTTTATTTCTTTTTTTTTAAATTCAGTTTGTGTTCAAATTCAATGGGGATATTTTTAATAAATACTTCATTAGTGAGTCCGGACACCGTGTTTTTAGAATTTTGAATTTCAGCCTAAAAGTACTTTTAAAAAGGGGTCAAACTTTTGTACGTCCAAAACTATACAGTTTACACTTACAGTGGTGTGCAATGGGGGTGCAGAACTTTCCAAAGAGGAACCATGACTTTGAGGCTTTTCTATTGTTTCAGATTCTTATTTCACTTTGCACTCAATGAATGAGGCGCCGGTTTATCATGCAAAGTTGTTCAGCACTCCCCAAAAAGGGCAGGGGTAACCGCAACTTGTGGTGTGCTCGCCTATTTTGGCGGCCATACTTGATTTTAATTCAGAGGATTGTGGCTTTGGCAGCTGTCTATGTCAAATGGTTGAACAAACAAAGTCATATAAATCGAATTTCAAACTTGCCACTTTCTTAATTGTCTTTTTTCCTGTAAGACGCCAATGTTTTGAATATACAATTATACTGAGATATTATTAAGTTACGTTGTACCCAACCATTTGCGGTGTCAGAGGGCAGCGATGCAAATATCCGAGCAGTTGTTGTTGTTGTATCTATCTGTCTGGACCAGACTCGCATTGATTTCGTTGTCAGGCTGTGGAATTGTAATACAGGCTCCTTTCCCGAAATGTAAATTGATCTTTCAGTATTTTAATCGTGGCTTCTAAGGCGTTGTTAGTGGACGGTACACATAGGTACAGTCCTTCAAACCGGCCGCTGTTGCTGTTCTATTCTCAAATGCTATCAAATCATCATCTAAATGGCAATCTTCATGTGATTGCCATTTATGTATCAACTTGGCAAATTGTTTTCGATTGTGAGAATTGTAAGAGTTCAACTTGCACCTGCGCCGTTTATTTGAAGCAGTACATATGTAAACGGTATTCGGTAATTTCCCCCAAAAAAATTCCCCCAAGAGGGTATGTGACAATTCCTCCAAATGTAAAAATGCAATTTTAAAAGTTAAGTGACATTTCCTCCAATTTGATGCGCTCGTAATAATACAATGGTTTTATTCAGTTATTTTTGTGGTCAAATCAAAACAATCGAGTCAAATCAAATCAATCAAGTTAGTGCCATTAAATCAACAGCATATTTTTGTCAAAATCTTTAATGTAATTGGCTTCTTGTTCATTCTCGCTGTCTTAAAATTTCTTTTTTTGTCTTTTTGTGTTGTAACACGTGAGCTTTGAGCTGTTACAGTACTATACGTACTTGAGGCGGAAGGTGCCGATACGTCACTACCACACGATACGTCACCGATACGTCACTAACGCCACTGAATTCTTGTAAGAAACTGTTTGACAGGAAACGAGTACAGAGCTGGGGTAAATTTTGTCTGGTAGTTAATTTTAATTGTCCATCTTTCTCGTCTATAATTTATTTCAATTCATTAGCCAATTTTATTAATTAATTATAGCTATCAAGTTTACCCACATGTGTGTAAGTTCTTCCATTCAACGGATATTTGTCGATGAAGTTGAGTTGTTTTGCTATGTATAAATAGTAGGAGCCTGACTGAATCTTCATTCTTAATACAACTTTTATTGAGATTTATTGTACACATATCCCTACAACACCAACTTGTTAAAACCCCATCATGTTGACTTTTTACAAAACGTATACCAACACTCGTGATTGTGAATCGAATTTAGAACTTTATTTAGAACCCATTTATTTTATAATTGCCTATTTTCCTGTTATAAACTAATGTTTTGAATAAGCCATTATGCACTGACATTATTTTGCTACTTCCTATCCAAACAACGCATTTCATCTCATTAATATTCAACTCCGTTACAAGCTGTGCAAACACAATAAGTTGAACTAAATGCATGTAGTCACTCAACTCAAAAACACCATCCACTTTAAGAAATCGAGGCCCAACAAAAGTTATAAATAAAACTACAAGAGAAAAGGCATGTCACGTAATTCAAGCGGGTTTATTTGTCGTGACGTAACTTCGCAAACACCTTTCATTAAACTAGATGAATACTTTGAATACCTACAATACACAACTGCAATCATATTGTATAGATTCCAATTTTTTGCTTCTAATTTTATGCAAAAGATATACAGGCTCAACCGCTAAATTCAGCATAGACCAGTAATCATTATATACTATGTACATCCAAAACTTATTTGCATATTATCAGTTTGTTGGTTTCAATATAACAACACGGTATTGGCAGAAACTATACCCCATTAAAAATCCCAACTCACAATTACCATCTAATGCTTTTATAAAGCAATCGCTAAATTGTAACACACAGACTGAAGAAACCAACTCGGTATAGTACCATGTTATATTTCAAGTAAATGTGTGAATATTTTGTAACTTTCTCTTGCATGGGTATATGCATCAGTATAAATCAAATAAATAGATATGCAAAACTAGCAAGATTTGTATCATCTCTGATTGCATTTATTATTAATATATGCTTTTCACATACCAGAATACCAATTTGGAATATTGATGAAGTTGAGGTGCATACTTCTTACAAAGTAAATCCTGCAACGAAATATGTACATTTCGAGCAGTCATTCTGTTAAACATAATTTTTATTATATGGTATGTTTGTAGGGATGAGTTGGGGTACCTGTGCAATTTGTTTACAATTCCTGTGCTATTCGAAGCTTTCTGTGGAATGGACGGTCGAATTAAAAATGCATGTATGAATTTGAATATAAAAAGATGCTCATTCATTCATAATTTATTCTTTTTCTTCGTGGAAATGTCCACGGTAGACAAGAAAAATGACGTTTTAGAATTTTTCAAGCCAGTTTTAGAAAAGTAAAGCTCGTTGAGCTCATGAGGAGATGCGTAATTCATTGTTCATCACAGTCTAGTTTTGGTTCGTTTAAAAATCGGATACCTGCAACCTTTGAGTATATAGCCCTAAGCTTTTGATATATTGATGTAGTGTAATGGCCATTCAATTTTATTAATTGCACTCCAAATGAATGTATGTGCCCAATTTTATATAATTTATATTTTTAAAATGTCGTTTGGGTAATCATCTTTAAACGTATAACTTCAATAAACCATTCAAAACCGATGTAATAAAGTGACGTCTATGCACAATTATAATTAAAAATGCAGAATAACAGTTGCTTGCTACGGATTTGTCAACCTTTTGGACAACTGATCGAGAGTAATTAAATTACATTGCAAAACACAAAGCACTATTTATTAAATAAATTGCTACATTTGATTATGAAACAAAATTTCAATTTTATATATTTATATAATACGTTTACAATTATATGAAAAAGTCAATTAAGACCAAAAATTGAGAAAACATTTCATCAGATAGTGCAGCATGTGACTCATGTTATATTTTTTAAGTAAAATTTATAATACCTAATTTCTAATATATAGTGTGCAATGTGCAATTAGTTAGTTGAGAATCCTTATGTGCAATGATGTGGCGTTAATAAATTAGTGATATTCCAAACACGCATTGAATCTGAATGAATAATCCTGATATATAAAAGTAAATAAATAGCTACCTACGTTATGAATTTGTAACGCATAAATGTAGAGCTTTATTGATTTTGATTATGAACAATATGAAAACAGTTGGAGGAAAACTATGAAAAATTAAAACTAATATTGAAAAAGTTGTTAAATAATTTTATCCTTTATGAATTAAGGCCAAGTCTCTAGAGTATGAGATAAGGGCGCTGAGGAATTGGATTATAGTTATTCTGTGCAAATAAAAGAACGGTCCAATACAAATTCGTTGCGAACGAAGGCTTTTCAACCAGCGTGTCATATCCTCCATTCCGTAGAATATACTCCAATTCTTCACAAATAGTTCTGAATATGTTACAAGATACGACCCTTGGTCAATCAGCAAAAATTCTGCAGCCATTATACTCAAGGATAACCATAATGCGCAAATGTAAAAAGAAAATGGTAACACAGCGTACATTTTCGTCAAAATTACATTCAAAACCACGCCAATTAAGAAAGCTGCAGCAAATAATGCAGGACAGACAATTATAGCGTACTCATTTGCAGCCATGTTAAACACTCTAAGCATAGTCATACTTTTTCTAATGGGAATTTTTATCGCTTCAACAAATACTATTTTATCACTTTGTGGTAAGGACGCAATATGGTTAGGGATGAATATAGAAAGATAACGTAGCCAATCTTTTACAAGTTGTATGTAACAAGCACCAACAAATACAAGAATTAATAAAGGAATCGTTATGAACAAGAGAATAATAATAACATAAATCATGGCCGGAATATAAACGTAACTATTGTAGCGGTATGGCTCTAAGTTGCAATCTTTGAGAAACCTAACCATAGGACTGTAATCGTGGAACGAATAAAATAAGGTGCAACAAATAATTACAATAGGGTAAATTATAGTATTTCCAAATGAGAGAATTGCAATCCAGTCGGTTTTTCCATGTCGAAACCTTTTACTAGCGGGAAACATTTCTGTGGATGAAAAAGTATAAAAGTAAAACAATTAATTCCTAATTACTTAGAACGGTGTATTGTGGTCACATGGACATATTTATTTTGGAGTCAAGAAATTGCATTACCTTCCAGACAAAAGTCAATTTTTATTACATTGTTAATAAGGAATAGCGCTTTATCCAGCCAAATAATTCCGGAGATGTTACAGCATGTTGCAAGGAAAATGCCAACGGTTGAGAAAATCGCTATCAACCATTCTACAAAACCAAAATCTTGAGACGGATGTTTAAATTCCACCATCAATCTTCCCAAAATGTGGATTCCAACATGAAGCATTAGCACAGTACCAAACCATAATGTGAATTGTTTTCTTTTTCGCCATGCAGTTCGAACTTCCAGTTTTAAACCTCTGGAATGAACTTTTATTGGAAATAAAAGAATGTGTTCTAAGAGCCATGCTGCAACTTTAATAAACCAAAAGAGGGATCTTGGCAACATTTTACTGAATGTTTTTTCTTTTTCACTTGAGATTTTTGGGAGATTTTGAATACAATTTCTTGAAAGTCTATTATGAATATGTACAACAAATTCTCAAGATCTAATTTTTTCAATAGTAAATATTTCTATGAATGCTTAAATCTTACTGTAATAATAAAAGTGTATTGCTAGCAAGAAAGGCTATCAACGATTGTACTCTTCCAATATCACTTTACAAATAGAGGGGAAATAAGAAATATTTGCGGAATTGGAATTTTTATATTTTGTATTATTCAAGTCAACACAGTATACTTTTGCCTTATTCGTGTTTTTTATATTAAAATTGAAGTAATCAAGCACAAAATCTGCAATAACAATAAATGTATTATTTTATATAACAAACCCACGCCAAAAAATGTGGGTATACAATTGCTTTATTATTATATAAGTATACCGGTATTATTTCCCTATAACTGTTTTTCCATTATGCTGTATTATTCCATTATGTTTGCGATTCGGCCATTCTAGAGTATGTCAAATAGATGAACAAACAGATATGTGGGAAAAAAACATATAAATCGAATTTCAAGCTTGTCCTCTTTCTAATTGTCTATTTTCCTATGTCCTGTAAGAGGTTAATGTTTTGAATCTACAATGATATTGACATATTATATACTTCCTTTGTACCTAAACAATTTAAAGAACAATTTTTTTAGGCCATCCTAAGTTAGCTTGATGGTATAGACTTCAATTCTAACTATCAGCTATCCTGAGATCGTAAGCCACGGTCACTGGTCACATTGTATTAGATGGCAAGAAAAATGTCAAAGCCCTCAGTCCACTGCAACGTATGTAGTAGACTTGGGAACGGGTCGGGTATACCTGAACCCGACCCGAAATTTACGGGTTCGGGCATGAATTTTTGTAAAGTTAAACGGGTCGGGTTCGGGTCGTGTTTGAGACGTAACCAAAACGGGTCGGGTTCGGGTCGTGTTTGAGACGTAACCAAAACGGGTCGGGTTCGGGTCGTGTTTGAGACGTAACCAAAACGGGTCGGGTTCGGTAAATAACTATTTGCACAGAACTATTTGTATTATTGTATTTGTAGAGTCCCCACACTTTCTTTTTATACTTTTCTTTTCTTTAGTGAGAGTGGACTATTTGAGAATGTCAGTCCTTTAAAACGGGTTCGGTTCGGGTTATTATTTTCCCATTAAAACAGGTTCAGGCTGGGTTTCACATTTTTACGCTCGGGTTCGGGTCGGTTTATATTTTTTTCTTTTGAAGCGGGTTCGGGTCGGGTTTCCCATTTTTCGGGTCGGGTTGGGGTCTGGTTCGAAAAATCGAGCCCGTTCCCAAGTCTAGATTGTTTCTTGTAAATAAATTGTTATTCATTCTTAAAGAGAATCACATCGGCCTAGTCTAGCAACGTACACTTTATTTCAACCAGTGGCGTAACCTTCAAGCTCGGAGGCCCGTACGCAGCTGGAATTCGGGGGCCCCTCTATTGGGCAACGTTTAACAGTAGCGTAAAAACCCCTCTGAGGATAGGGTGGAATAATAGGGTATTTCAATTAAATTTGAGTTTTGGCTTTCTTGAATTATACACAAACGATTGAGACACAGTGCCGTAGCGTACATTTGGGGGCCCTGGATGAAAATTGACTAAAAGTTTTGAGAGGCCCCATATCGCTTTTCTGAAGGGATAAAAATTAACACTTCTAAATCTGTGTCTTACTAAAACACTGTTAGAAAGTTAACCCTTTTTGTGATATTTTAACGTCAACTTAGGCGACTTTGGTGCACTTCTAGATAAATTAATGCCATTATGAGACATTTTCAGAAAAACGAGGGCAATTTTGAGACACTTTTAAATAAACATGAGACATTTTGAAACATTTATTGAAAAACTTGGGCCATTATAAGACGTTTTTAGATACACTTGGGCCATTATAAGACATTTTTAGATGCACTTGGGCCATTATAAGACTTTTTTAGATACACTTGGGCCATTTTGAGACACTTTTCGATATACTTGGGCCATTTGGAAATACTTCCAGATATACTTGGTCCATTATAAGACACCTTTATATGAACCCTAAACTTGGGCCAATATGAGACACCTTTCGATGAACTTAAAACTTTAGCCATTTGAGACACTTTTATATAACCCTGCGCTATTTTGAAATACTTCTGGTCCTGCCTGGGTCATTTTGAGTTTCAGACACTTCCAGAGATAGATGTACTCATTTAGATACACACCATATTATTGAGATTCAGATTACCATTGTATAAACCAATCCATATGTCAGTTCTAAAAATTTAGGGAAGGGGTTGCACGGATATCCCGTGGCCCCCTAGATACTCCGTTTTTTCGTTCTATTTCAATATTTGATTTTAGAAAAATTGAAAATATCAATTTACTTTATGTAGATTCGGTATAATATTATTCCATATGGACGTATACCCTTTTAGTCTAGAGCCACATAAATACAGATAGCAGTAGTATAAATAAATGTGCAAATAAAATTAAATAGAGACACAGCCAAATTTTAAACTTGGCCATGCCTTCTAGCCCTGGACCCTTATTTCTTCTAAGAAATAATCATTTTAATCACACATCAACTCCATCCTTCTGCGCATTAAAAGAGTTACGTTTTTATTTTATTACATATCTTTGCACCATACTTTAACTAAATGATATTTCAGGAATTTTCTTTTTCGGTTTACTATTTAACTTCCCAAGAAACTTTACAAACTCAAAATAGTCTTCCATTTAATTATATTATACTTAATTTTTTATCAACCATCTAACAAGAAAGGATTGAGCCACGTTATAAGCTAAATAATGGTGTCCTCAGCGGTAGATCAACAATGTTGAAAGTATGATGTTGACAATAAATACATTATTTGAATAATTATTGGTGACCACATTTTTAACAAGTATACAATATTTGCAAAAAAATACATAGTTAAGTTATTCGTCATGGTTTACCAATGCAAACATCTGCTTCGGTAAATCGGCGACTACAAAATATATTATTACTATATTACATATGATTTCGATTCTATTCAGTACTATACAAATACAAACGGAATCATTTTATTTTCCTGATTTATGGTCTGATGAGTTAAAATCGAAAAATGTTCCTTCCAAAAGTGATTAAGCTTTGACCAGGGTTGCCAGACATACTCAAATCATGAGGACTTTACTCAAATTTTGCCTTGTCCTCTGTCCTCAAAATTCTCATGAGTACGCAAAAATACTTAAATTATACTCAAATGTACTTAAAGAATTTTCGCGACATAAATCGTCAAATTTATTCATCAAATAGTTTCGACCCACGAATAAAAATCGTTCAGATGTGGCATATATTCAGTGCCCAACCGAATTGTTGCGAGCCATGAGTTTTTTTAGTTTATATACTCCCAAAATTACCGAATCGGTTTCTTTTAGTTTATATACTCTCAAAATAACCAAATCGATTACTTTTAGTTTATATAATCCCAAAATAACCGAATCGGGTTCTTTTAGTTTATATACTCCCAAACGTACCGAATCGGTTTCTTTCAGTTTATATACTCCCAAACGTACCGAATCGGTTTCTTTTCGTTTATATACTCCCAAATAACCCAAATCGAGTTCTATTAGTTCATATACTCCCAAAATTTCTAAATCCATTTCTTTTAGTTTATATACTCCCAAAAGTGCCGAATCGAGTTCTTTAATTTATATACTCCCAAATAACCCAAATCAATTTCTTTTTTTTATATACTCCCAAAAGCTACGAACCGGTTTCTTTTAGTTTATATACTCCCAGAAGGACCAAATCGGTTTCTTTTAGTTTATATACTCCCAAAAGTACCGAATCGAGTTCTTTTAGTATATATACTCCCAAACGTACCGAATCGGTTTCTTTTAGTTTATATACTCCCAAATAACCCAAGTCGAGTTCTATTAGTTCATATACTCCCAAAATTTCTAAATCCAGTTCTTTTAGTTTATATACTCCCAAAAGTGCCGAATCGAGTTCTTTAATTTATATACTCCCAAATAACCCAAATCAATTTCTTTTTTTTTATATACTCCCAAAAGCACCGAACCGGTTTCTTTTAGTTTATATACTCCCAGAAGGACCGAATCGGTTTCTTTTAGTTTATATACTCCAAAAAGTACCGAATCGAGTTCTTTTAGTTTATATACTCCCAAAAGGACCGAATCGGTTTCTTTTAGTTTATATACTCCCAAAAGTACCGAATCGAGTTCTTTTAGTTTATATACTGCCAAAAGTACCTCGTGAGGTCCCGTAGGACTGCTTGATGTTAGTTTTTATTTAATTTTTCGCACGAGGTGCG
>JABASD010005703.1:0-11791 GCA_019776165.1 Pogonognathellus flavescens
TTACATGGTAGGCTTACTATTACCTCGTGAGGTCCCGTAGGACTGCTTGATGTTAGTTTTAATTAATCGAAGTGACATAATAATATGATATTACAAAATATACAAGGCTTTATTGGCAATTCAGAGTTTATGAATTTTGCAGTATAATCAAAGTTGATAATAATATAATGAGTTTTAGTTATATAACATTGTAATTAATGCTTCGAGTTCGATTTCACTTTCACAATCATGGCTTTCATGACATGGCCTATAGCACAGCATTAGTAATTCTGACACGAGCGCACTTTATTTTTCCAAGAACTTACACGGATACAAATTCTATACTAGTAGTATCTACATGTGATCTAAAACAATTAATATTTGTGTCTCTCTATTATATATTCAGGAAATATCTGTATATTGTATAGATGAATCGTGTATCCATCCTTCGTATTACTTGGAATTTTAATCTTGCCCTTGTTCTAGTAGTCGTGACTGTTCTGAAAACAGTAATTAGCCTTCAGGTTGTATAAGTTTGCATAACGTGCAGAAAATTATGATGATAAAGTTTGGATTAGACTAAAGTGAAATGAAGTTAATGCTTAGATGATTGACTCGTGAAATGAAATGAGAGAATAATTGGCAATTACAGAGCGATGATGAAATGAGAAATTCTGAAGGAAAATACTTTTCCACTTTAACTCTGCAAGTTTGAACAGTATGAAGTATCTGTATTAGTAACACTATAGGAGCTAGTAACATAAAGTACGAGTAGTACCTGGTAAAATGCTCTATTTACTTTTCTCCTCGCTCCGCTGAATACTTGTACGGATACATATCATCATCATAAAAATCTACTTGGCTTACTTCAACTTCTACTCAGATTTCACAGCAAAGCTTTTCAGAACTGCTGTGTGAGAGTGGCAAAGTAGCATAACATATTATATACTCGTGTGTAGTAGTAGTGTGCATACATTTCTGCTCACAGTAAAGTACAACGTGATTTAATACAAGGAATGATATCTAGTAATTTATACAAAAGGCCGAAGCCCTGGAAGAAAATTGCAAAGCTTTACAGTACAGAAAATGCATTGAAACTTTTGAAAAGAGTCATAAAGCATAAAAACATATTCTTATTTCAATCTACTGTACATACAGCTACAACGTGCTTTTCAGAAACATATCGGCTACTGATTGAACTCCTGTTGTTCCAATTTCCAACAGCAGCTCAAGTCAACTGAAACTCAAACCTGAATTTCTTAAGACGTACAAATAAGGATCTACGTGTCTCCGCAATATTTTCTCTTTCTGTTACGCTATACCTATGTACATGTAGATTTAGTACCAGTGTAATATAATAAAGTATGCCTTGTCTGTTAACATATTTTATACAATATGCTAAATGCAAAACTAACTATAAGTTTAAAAAACACACACACGTAGATTTACAGGTAACCATTATCTTTTTACAAGAAATAACCAGATATTTCTAGTAATATACTAAGAAACCAAAACAGTTTTTTTAAAGTTAGAGTTGAATTCACTATTGGAGAAAGAAATTTTCCTGCTAGCACAAATCTGTGTGTGTGTATTTCTATACAAGTGAAAAATTAAGTAGGTATGTGCATACTTAAAGGTGTACTTATCTATAGTAGGTACGACTTACATTATATGTAGAGCTGGATACTGGATGTGGATGCGATACATTATAGGGAGAGAGTTTAAGTTGACTACTATTAAATTACAGCATGCATGCTCACATATACGAGAAGTTTTGGGGGAAGTACTCTTCAAATAAATAATTCCGAATGGTATTACATAAGTCTAAAGTACAGGGCAGGCCGTAGAGTGACTTGACTTACAAGGAACCTTGAAGTTGCATTCTGGAAGAATCGAAAGATTTTGCAGGCCTTAGTTGAGTTTAGCTTTGTCCCACTTCCACCTGACTGTTCTCCTCTGTTCTCTGCCCGGTGAATAAGTATCAGGCAAATGTACACTAAAAGGAACATTCCTTCTTCATTTCAATCCATGTTCCTTTAACTATATCAATGTATCTACACAAAATCGGACTTTCCCGTCTCTCTGACTCTCTTTAACCCGGTTCTGTAAAATAATATTATATAAGTCTATAAGTATAGTATAGGATTTATATTATGTAATATTATTATATAGTAGATGAAATAGCATTGGTGGTGGCTACTGCTAATAGTAAAAGTGGAGATTCAACATGCAGCGGGTAAATAGTTGGAGTAGAAATCCTAGTAGTGACTTTCCAAGGGAAATACTCACACAGCTCACTCAATAACCTTTTCTCCAAGGATCTGCTCTGAGAATTTGATTCCCCAGTATTGAGATCCGCGTTCCTGAGCTTAATATTAGAAGAAAATGGTCGTGGTAGCTGTTTATACGAGAGAGAGGACCACACGGCTGTGATGTTTACTGCTATACATAAGCACAAGCACCTTTTACTACTTTAACAGCAGTACATTATCACAGAAGTATGTACATACAACTTTCATAGCTGAGAGCCATGTTTAAGCATATAGGAGAAGATTGCAGACATAGTTATGCTGGTTTGTTGTTATGTATTCTGCAGAAAGAACGCATAGTGGCTTGGCCATATATTAACTCCGGACGAGCTCCTCGACAATGCTATGGTTAGTAATGAAGTGCTTGGAGAAGTAAATTGGATTTAACTGAGAGTATTGATTTAGCCATTTGGATTTTGTGTGCTGGATGTACTGTGGACTCTATTCTGTGTACATCCAATGTGCTTTCCAAAGGAATGCTAAAATAAATGTTGGTCCTTATCTTTAGCTGCATTCGAATAAGGATAACACTACTCTACTATATGTACACAGATATACTAATACGGTCTAGCATTCTCACGTGCGAAGTATATTACTTATAGAGAATGAATTTCTGCCACTAGTTACTGTTTAGATACAAGAGAAAGATTGTGATATTACTACAAAGAGTTGGTAAAGTAAACGGAACAACTTATTGTGTTCTTAAGGGAAAGGTTATTTTCTTTCAACGTGAAATTGTACAAACAATTGGTAAGAGGTGTTAGAAAACTAAGTAAGTAATAGATTCCTACATACATTCGCAATAATTTTCTCTCTGTTAGCAAAATAAAAATCCGGGTTAGTATTATTTGTTTGTACCAATGTGCTTTGTAATCAAATACCTAACGATATAGTTATTAAATATAAATTACCGATTGCCGAAAACTTTCTTAAGCTATCTATCTATGAATTAAATTTGTAATTTTATGGTGACTTTTTTTACCAACAGGTGCAGGATAGATACACGCAGGAATATCCAGTGTTTGAAGAGAGCAAGGGATTGTGGGTGAAATCCGGTTTGGAGATGGACACGGATGCAAATTCATTTCGGGGTGGTCGTCTGAAGCTGAAATGCATAGCAAGCGTCTACTCGAGATACCATCGGTCTGCTGAGGTGCAAATAGACGAAGAAAAACCGAGATCTGCATCAGTCATGGGACCAAAGGACTCGTCAGGGAACCAAGTGGGACTTAGCTCTCCAGGTCGAATTCATATCATTATTTCTCTTATACTCAATTCGGGTTTACTTTCTAGACTTTCCTAGAGTAAAAGTCAACATGAGGTCTCCTGAGATATGCAGTATACGTTTTTCTTTATAGGCGTTTCAAAATCAACGTTTTAAATCTGTTTGTATCTATAAACTGCAAATATAAATATATCGAGTTCCGTTTTTTCTTTAGGTAGAAAATAAAATAAAATCTGTGAAGTATATAATATTCATAGTATATTTATGCTGCTGTACTCATCGATTGCAAAAGTTTTTCCATTTCGACCGTTGAATGCATCATGTTGACTTTTCTTAAAGTCACGCCCTTTATGCTTCTGATAATATTTTATAGGTATACCTAGATGTAAGATTTATTTTACAAAATGATACAGGGATACACATCTGAAGTAGTTCATGTATAGAATATTTCACGAATTTAGCACTACTACTATACCAAGGGAAAGTATCAGAGAAATGTTTTTCTTGAAATGGAATTTATTCGTAAAAAAATAGGAAATTCCCCATGTACGCTTGGCACACTTTTTCTTTAGATCGTGTAAGTTTTTTGAGGCTTAGGGAAGAAGAGAGCGTTAAAAATGAGTTTTAAATCTTGCCCAAGTCCAAATCCGAGTTTTCAAGGTTTTCCAATAAATAATGCACTCAGAGAAGAAGTCTTTTCGTGTTGAGGTAGTTTTTGGAATGCTACCTGAGGAAATTGAAATGCTTAGAAGTCTAATGTTGATTTCAGGTCACGGCAAGTCCATCAGTGTCACAAAATCATCATCGTCCACATTTTCTTCAAAGGCTTCTTCTGTCCAGCTTGTACTGTTTGCGACGTCCCAAGCCCTACTTTATTTAACATCGACGTATTTCCACCACCGTTTGAGGTAGAAGCAATTCCAGTTTTGCCAAACTCTTTTGCCAGCTTAGCTCGTCATCATTCTTTTCTAAACGAGACTCAATTCACCTTCCCCAACTCATAAAAATTATTCCTATGGACTCATGGTGTGTATAAATCCACACCTATACTTACATCCATACAAATCAACCCGACGTAAAAAAAAGCAAGCAAAACAAACGTGTCAACTCCAAAAAGGAAAAAGTTGTGCAAATTTCGTTTGTGCAAAACAGTGACAGAAAATTACCAAATCCCATACACGAAATATATACTAATTACTTAAGTTACATCGCTTATTAATTTCGAGAAAAAAATATTAGTACGCTACTTCAATCAGTAAAAAGCAAAGCACACGAAGTAAGAAAAAATAAGTGATACATAAAACTATTAAAGTGACTCTGTCGCGACGTTATTACGCAGTAGATACAATTAAAGATACATACATGGTAACATTATAGAGAACGAAGGAACTAAGAAGAAGAAGGAGTAAAATCACCAAAACTTTCAGGTGCCAAAACAACTATAAATCCCCACTGTATATATAAATATAGTTCTCTGCGCAAACGATTACTATGATATACAAGTGTATACCAAAAATTAAGTTACTTCGTAAATTACTTTCTGATGAGTCTGGAAATGCAAGTAAAAAAATTGAAGTTTTATGTGTACTGTACTTATATAACATAAACTACTACTACTATTACTACTATATACTAATATACACTACTACATGGTAATTACACAACAAAATCAAAAAATATAATGAAAGACTAAGTACCTATATGTACATGTAGGTGTACGTATTAACACACACGAGCATATTACTACTACTACTACTACTACTACTAGAGAAATATAGTTAACTTTGTAAGTTGAACTAGAATGATTAAAAAGTAATAAATTTTCCAGAAAAAGTTACTACACACTACATACATCTCAAAGGAAGATAACTTACTAATCAAGGAAACTTGTCACAAGAATACTATAAAAGCTACTTTGACGGGTATAAGTTACGAATGAAGCTGTGCACTTGAAGGTCTTGACTAATATTACTCCACACTTTACAGAAAATACAACTTAATGAGTTAAGAAAGTCTCCTACTCGCTTATTTGAAAATGTCAACTCAAGTCAAGCGGAGCAAATGATCAAAGCAACATTCTCCGAGTAATAACAACTCCCGAGCAAAGAAGAAGAAGAGAAAATACACACAGAAACACGTACACCTTCTCTTCTACTACTTATTCTATATATTATTATGTGCATCAACTACATTATATATCTGTATTATGTATATCTATGTATAAATCTGAGTAATTCTTATAATATTGTATATGTAATCGTTATATACAGATATAAGGAGAACATTGTATAGGAGAAGTAAGTATATACAGCTCATGATGATGATTATTATGATTATACTGTGTAAATTATGGTACAGCCGTTATTCACCATAGTACTGTAATATAAAAACTTATATATACTTACATACTTCTATATATGTTTCCCTGTAATATGATAATATTACTCTGAGTAAGTCTAGCTCTATTTATTTACCCAATTAAAGTGTAAAGCATAATGTTCATGTATATTACACATATACAACGACTATATCTTTAACGTTTAATGTATAAGTAGCTATATAGCTATATAATTTCGTATATTATAGCATTCATGTGCAAATGTACTCGTCTACTGTCAAAAAACAAATATTATGATGCAAAATGATATACTACTAGAGAAACTTATTGGGTACAAAGTTTTTGCTTTCCGTCATGACGTCGTGTGTGACCTTTGCAGTTACTTTAGTCTTCTGGGACATGAATTCACATCTAACGTGTATCTTCTCTCTCTAACTAAAGTCGACTTTTAGAATAAAGTCTTTGTATCCCAGAAAATCTTTCTTCATACAGTAAAATGTTTCAAATGTCATGTCATCCCCCACACTCACACACATGAATTATACAACATTTCAAGAATTCCCATTTACATCTACCCGAAACTATTTCTACATATGTAGTACTTTATGATGATGATGATCTGGTGAAGTGATGTCGCACTATGTTGGTACATGTACTAAAACAGTTCTGTATATACATTTAAAGCGTGTGTGCACATAATTAACTTTTCGACCAAGTGACACATGACAACTCTTGTATTGCTTTTACTATATATACTATATACTCGTGTGGCAATCAGTGTATAGTCTGGTTATATAGATTTATTCAACTATATAAGTTATACACGACAGAAAAGCAAATCGTTACCGTGTGTGGAGGAATATATTATAAAGGGAGAATTAACACTTTGACAGAATATAATTTGACCGTAAGTACACACCATAGGGTTGCTATAATTGCTTAAAAGGTTTTTTTAATGTACTACATTACCTCGTCTATACAATGTTCCTCTCTTTCTCTCCGGTCTGGAAAATCCTATTTTCCCTACACAGTCGTTAGTAGAGTTGTGAAACTATAACTACCTTTTTTACCCGGACTACACACTCACTCGTACGGATGCGTATATCCCAATTTGATTGATTTGGCCTGCTGACTATGTATTACTGGGAATGTTACGTTGTACACGTTAGATTTTTTATTCTTGCTCATAATCAAAATCAGTCGGAGACCTTACGATTTTCCAGGAATTATCCAAGTCGTTCGTCATCCCTCTCTATTCATTTCCCTGCAAAATTCAACTATGTTAGGTATATTACTTTTCTTTTGCAATGGACGAAGAAGAAGAAGTAGAAAAAAGGAAAATTCATCAACTAAAAGCTTGCTAGCTTCTTCTTCATTCAAACCGCCACACAAGACATTTCTTCATGATTCTTCTCGTCTTCTCTCTTCTTCCCATAAACTCGGCAAGTTATCAAATGAGAAAGGTAGACTTGGACTTTTGAGAATGGTTGAATAAGTAAATTGGCTGAGCTTTCTTTTTCTGCACATAAGAAACTAACTTCCCACTGTGCTAAGTGAAGAACTGAGTACAGGGAAAGCGACGACGAAGAAACACACCAGGCGGATAGCCTTTCCTTATTCAGAGCACTAAATTCCCAAGAATTCATTTGACTCTCTTACTTTTGCATTTTCTCCTTCTCTCTCTCTCCCTTGGCCTGTCTTCGTCTTTATAATCTGGGAAGAGTGACACCCGTGACTCGGAGACCTGATTTTAATCTCCGAGTTGAGTAGATGCCTTAGCAGAGTAACTATTCGCGGAATTTCGATGAATGACTCACTCACTAGCCCAAATCTAGCACAAGTCGCCAACTACTACAACTAATCTATTCGTGCAAGGTGGAGCCTATGTGCAGTGTCCTTCTGCTAAGTAATGCAAAGAGATGCTGGCTTTTGTACAAAACAATCTTTCTACTCCTACAAACTAAACTATCAAGGAAATGCGTTCAGTCAACAACCTACTCAACTCAACATAACACCACCAACATAACACTCTGACCTTATTTTCCTCACACACTTAACACTATGCCATATAATATATAAACCTGTGTTTTTGTCCTTATACGACAATTCTATGTATGTCTCTATAACTATAACACAGGAGGAGTGTGGAGGAGGACTGGTAAACAGTTAATAGTAGTAAACTAACAGTCAACTCCACTCAACTCACTTGAAAAGGGTGAAAGGGAAGTATTCAAAGGAAAAGTAGACAGAGAGAGAGAGAGAAACTCATGTCAACTGTGTTGGATCTATCTACAGTCTCGTTCAAGCCAACCAGCTGCCTGTTGCAGTCTCTCGCATACTAAACAGTTTGTTAGTCGCTCCTAAAGTTCGTCTCGACAGGATGAAATGGAACTCTATGAGAGGATAATGAAGGGTGACTGAAAGTCTCTTGTCTTTGTCTGCTTTTACTCCAATCCACTTCTATAATACTACTACTACTACTACTACTGTGTCTAGTAGACTCGGTGTGGCTTGTGTTTTGCCAGAAATGGGTCGAGAGAGAGAGAGAGAGAGAAGAAACATGGCAATGAGTTCAGTTCATTCAGCAATGATGACGATGACGACGACAACTCGGCTTGTGTACGATTTGCCACGTTCCTCACCTCCTTTAATATTCAATCTGCTTTTAATCCCAAACCCAAAGCACAACCTGCGTTTTGTACGTGTACCAAAAAGTTTTAGCTATGGGGCTATGTGAGATAATTTGTCATTTCAGATGAAAAGTATGATAATTATATGTACAGACGCATGTTATGAAGCCTCAAGGGCTCCAGTCAAGTTACTTAAACATTTGTTCGTTAATTTTACCTGTGAAAGTATTGGTGCGTATTTGAAATACAGATATATAGTAAAAATGCTATTAGACTATACCTATGAGTAATAATTTACAAGTATAAAATGAAATTTCATCTTTATGTTTTGATTTTTTTACAAGTTAAGTATGTAAGTAAGCGGATACCTGTTACATACATTATACTAGACGATATGTATAGGTGTAAGAATAATTATATGTTAGGTAATGTTATGTAAATATTGAAGTATGATATATACCCATATACACATTACATACCGTGATGGTTAGACTTTAGAGAGAAAGCTATGTACTCTAACTGTATGTACAAGATTTTTACGACTAATTGTAAGTAAAACTTATCTATATAATACCTAGGCTGTTATAATCTTGAATCTACATGCTGTTTACCTAAGCATAGATGTACATTACACAGAATATATATTATATAATAAATGTGTCTACACGTACTACTACTACTATACATTATTAAAGAATACTAGAGTATTATAAACATAACTACATATATACACAACTAAATGTATATTATATTATAATATGCTCTACAATATAAAAGCAAGGTTAAAGTAAGTTATATAAGTACATATAGTGTATG
Organism: Pogonognathellus flavescens; assembly: GCA_019776165.1. Classification (NCBI taxonomy): domain Eukaryota; kingdom Metazoa; phylum Arthropoda; class Collembola; order Entomobryomorpha; family Tomoceridae; genus Pogonognathellus; species Pogonognathellus flavescens. Next base: position 9,298 of record JABASD010005703.1, read on the forward strand.
AGGGAAGTATGAATCTTGTGTGAGGTAATTGGAGGATGAATGCGTATATAATGAAAAGTTCTTTCGTAAAAGAAAAGTTTAATTAGTTTTTCCGTTTAATCTACCAAATTTCTTGTTCTTTTATAATGCTAATTAGTTGAGAATTCATTATTGAAGTGAAAAGTCAAATTGACTGATTCTTATAGCCAAAAGAGCGTGAGTGTGTTTTTCAGGAAATTTGATCGTTTTCTTATTACAAAATAATATAATATATATGATATAATTCGCGAATTATTAAAATTATTTAAATGGCAGAATTTTTGCAGAGAAATGGAGTTCTTTTTAGAGAGATTTTAGATGTAATGTGCTGTGCATGATTTGGAAATGTAGAGAGAGAGAGGAAGTGAAGAGTAAATACTTGAGAGATTATATAATGATATAAATTGTAGAATCCGTGCTTGTTGGATTGATCACACTACTACTGTAGATTTTATGTATTATTACTATAAGTACGGGCATGAGGGAGATTCAGTGAAATGAAAGTAACAAATTCAAGTGATGTTTACCCTGTGAAGTAAAGTCAAAGCTGTTCAAGTGTTTCCAGAGTGTGGTGTATTGGTTCACGTGACTAGTGTACATATAACTTGTGTTAAAGCTCTCTAAACGCGTACTCCTACATGTGCTCCTCAACTCTACTTCACTTTATGCTTCAATTACTTCAATTGCTACTACGATACTTCTTCAAGTGGAACATTGATGTGATTAGATGTTTTATGCTTTTCATACTTGTACCATTTTTAGTTCCGCAAAAGTTATTACTACTCCTTTCCCTGTGTAAAAAGAGTAGTAGCAGTGGTAGGTATAGGCGCAAGTACAAAAATCACTTACTTAGCTTTTACTGAAAAACGTTTCCTTGTTATTATGGTCAAATTGGCAATGAATGGGAATAAATACAATTTTACGCTGTACTTATGTGATTTATGTGTAAAAAGAATTCTCCGTGTATGAAAAATCGGTTTACAAGTTATGGAATTGCAAGGAATGTGAATTTTACTAGTAGCATCATGGATGTGGAATCAAGTGGAGAATGCGAATCGATTAAAAAGTGTGGAAAACCTAAATGTAAGATTTAACCGTGTTTTTATTGTTCAACTACTTGTACAGAAGGCTATAAAATAAACAAGTTTCGCAATCAAGTCAGAATTTGTATTTGTTCGTTTGGAATATTTGTGTGGGCAAATTTCTTTCTGTCTCACCTGTCTGTGTCTGTGTGAATACATTATCTACACGTATCAATATATTTGTATTGTGAAAAAAGATGTACTAAAATATGATACTGATTATTCTTAGGTACTATTACTTACTAAATATACTACAATTTCGTATTTACACACAAAAAACGAATACCTGTGTTATTATTTAGCTATGTGCCATATAGGTACATTATTGTCAATTATAAACGAGTCAAGAATACAGCTAAAACTTTCCTGCGACTAAAAAGAATGCCAATTGACATTGTCATTGACACAGGTGTTTGAATTAATTAGTAAATTACATAACTGCGTCTTTATTCTGTATATGTAACTGAAAATCAATTATGATTGCTTATCTGATACTATACAGTTATTACTATATATATTGTGTGTGAATGTGTTACTAGGTTTAAGGAATACAATGTAATTATGTGAACATTCACACTGTATGTGTACAAAATTGTATAATGCATTATGTGATTAAGATTAGTTACTTGTAAAACTCCCATTTGATGTAAATACTCATCTTAACCTTCGTGTTGCGTTGTTTTTGAGAAACTACGTTTTATTCTACTGTAAAAGTAGCTGTAGTCTTAGTTATAGTTATTCAGCAGAATTATTCGAATGTTATTTCTGTAGTGTGTACATAATATTATACAAGTAGTAGTACATATAGTTAGTCCTATATTATGATAGTATTGTACATGGTACTTGTGTAATATTTAATAATGTTGATATTACTATATGTGTATACTGTGGCAATTTAGAAAAAGCGTAACAAACAAAAAGTAATTTGAAATGGAATGTAATGTGACTGATTGTGACAGATATGATGACATGACGTGACAAAACTTTAATTCAAATGGGATCGGATGAAATTAACATTATGATTGCTATGAAAATGATGAGAAAATTAAACGGAAAAATAGATGTCTCTTAGTATTCCTCATTTATTTCATTTACTTCATAATACCCTCCCCTATACATATAGTTACTAAATAGGAAATCTCGCATAAACTACCTTATAAAAATTACAATAACGTTTTTTAACATTCCACACTCACAATAAAAAACCAATAATGCAACATATTCCATCTTATCGTGCTTTGTCCACCCAAACAGCTTTCAGAATGCAACATTATGGTTTTAGGCTAACTGGCACCAGGGAAACTGGCACCACGGACAACTGGCACTATGACAACTGGCGCTATGGCCAAGTGGCACAAAATGGGAGGAGCATACAAATCACAGCAGCCATATAT
>JABASD010005704.1:0-11791 GCA_019776165.1 Pogonognathellus flavescens
ATGAGATGGTACACAAAATCCGGTACATCTTTTGCGATAAATTAAGTGTGAAATTACACTGTTTGTAATTTCACCAAAAATCTTATCTCTAGTTGTCAAAATTTACAACAAAAACGACGCGCTTCCACTCAGATTCTCTTGAGTTGAATTCAAAGAAAATGTAAAAGTTGCACTCTGAGCGTAAAAGCGACTTTTTTGGTTTGTGAGTTGAATTCAAACAAAAGTTAAATTATGGTGAAAATAACTAGGTATTATGTTTTATGGTATTCATTAATTTATTCCCTTTAATTATGAAATAATAATTTCTATTTTCGCTTTTTAACCAGTTAATGTTAGTATTTTACACACATTAAATAACACCGTCTTCATACATATCTGTAGCCAGTCCAACGACTCTATCAACGTAACGTTTATTGCCTGTGGTATTGTTGTTGGTGCCGCACATTGACGCCATCATTTCAGCAAAATTGTCGCCTTCTGTGGATTCCATGTCTTGTAACTGATCTTCCTCAATCTGAGAAACAGGTAATACCATGAGACCCATGCAATAACCATAAACCTTTGAACGGTGAAATCTTCGTTTGAATTCTTCTACAGTGAAATTGGGCAACGTCTCCGTGTCAAACTTCTCACAGACATCTTTGAATTTATTTACATACAAATTTAATGCTTCCTCTAAATGATTTTTCCTAAATTCGGAGTCAGTGCTGGCGTAAATCACATACGCCAAATCAGTGGTAGGGCAATCTTCAGAACACAGTTGCATATCAAAGTGAATCACTGCTTCCGGAATTCCGGTTTCTTTGTTGTAACGGAACATCATATTGTTCTGCCAAACATCGCCCAAAATTCCAACCTTCCAAGGCAACTCTAATAGCAAATCAAACTTTAATTTTAGTTTATTTAAATTTAGATTTCTCGCATTTAAAAAATGTTAAAATTTGCCTCAAATGTAAACATATGGACTTAGTTTACTGTTTTAAGCTTCGTACCATCATTCTTAGTGGGTGGTTTGATACGAAGAATTTGTTCGTATTCTTTGATCTTTCTATCACCGACTTCAAAACGAATGTCAAAAACTTCAGAAGCATTTTCTAAGACCTGCTTTGTTCCTTTGACTATTGGAGAATCTTTTCCTAATACCGACTCAAGTATTTCACATGAATTTTTTCCATTGCCTTTCATGAAATCAGGGAAGATAACAGCGAGTGATTGTTTGCAGTAATCATTATCCATGAAGGGGAAGTGGTCAGTCAGTTTTTCCAGATTATGTTTTTTCTTGTAAATCCAACTTAGAGCATGTGCAGTAGCCATGGCTTCCATCACCAGACACATATGATTTTTATCTAAACTTTTTCGACGATCAGCAAGTTGGAAACCGTACGTCTTTTGAATGTCTACCATTATGATGTAGTTATCAAAAGGAGCGTACACTTTACCAGGAACTATTGGCTCTAAAAATTTACAATATTGAAACGTTTATTAAAATTAGTTATTGGCAATTTCATAGTAGAGTGAATATTGCACCAACATTTTCGTTTTCTTATTTAATCAACGTCAGGGTTGCCAGAGGTTATCAAATGGTTTACTAAATTTTCATCTCGTCTTTAAATACTTATAAGAAAATATAAATATTTCAATTGTATTAACTGTGCTTAAAAAAATTAGAAATACCACAACACATTGTTATAGGTAAAATCTGTATTTATTCCAGGTTATTACTATTGGTTTGGTCGATAAAGAATTAATAGTAGCATTTTTGGCCACTTCGAAACTTCCAACTCATTTGCGAGTTATTTGCATTATAGTATGTAAGTGCCACACTTGAATTATTCTTACACCTAAAATTGTTGTAATTACCTGTACAAAAATCCGGTGCGTGTCCAGCAACAAATTGGGGGAAATTTGGGTGAATGATTTCCTCCACCTTTAACTCTTTTTGCATTTGAATGAGTTTAGGCACATAGTCTCGATAGAAGGCTAATTCTTTCCAAAATGTATTCGATTGATTGAGTAAATCTTGTCTTATAGGATTGCTTGGGTAACATTTTGATATCAAGTAGGCAGTTTCTTTTCCCTCGGTTCCATTTTCCGATTTTTCAGCGAATTCCACTGCGATAGCGTACATGATACTTGCGTAATTGTCGCCGACATTGCTTCCAGAACTGATTTTGTAAGTGTTAATTTTACGTCCCAGAACCTTCTCCAATAAATCTTTGGGCACCAAATCGGAGAAAGTATTTTCAGTCATTGTTTTGCTACAATTTCGTTTTACTGGTGTAATAATAATATTCACAATTGATAAACTGTCTCATTGACATTGACTTAAGGCATTATATATATAGAAAGATATTTGTTTGAATTGTATCGTTTTGCCAACTTGAATAGATTTTCAATGACATTCCAGGGTTGAGTTGCATGGGATCAAAATTGTGTAACTTGTCTGTCAAATATAAAATTTGATAAATGTAAAGATTTATTATATGTTATTATTATAGTGACTGCAAGGAGCGATCAGTGGTAATGTCTCATTATGTTCTGATTCTGATTGTATGAGTGAATGGCCTGATTATATCACTTAAATAAAGTCGAACTTTGAGCTTTAATTTACTTTTATTGTAGGCGGTGAATGGAAAAAATTTAAAAAAATTATATTTTTTAAATTTATACAGGCAGCAAAATTAAATTTATGACATTACAAAATTTATAATTTACAGAGGTAGCAATATTTCCAGTTGAATTCAGTTTTCGGCATCTGTGATCATATGACGCTCAGAAAGTGATCAAGTTTATCAGCCGTGCAATTATCGGATTGGAACCCATATGAAAATGTTTGCAGAAAAACTCCAATCTATTGTATAGGTATATTATTATGTGTGCCTTATGTAACAACTTAGTTCTATTTAACACGTTGTGTTGTATTTGTATAACTACCTAAAGGTAAGTTATAATGTATGTACTATACCTAATCCGAGTCTCATGTGGGTGGTAATAATTTTATCGGCATTCTGGGCTTTCTGCTTTAATATTCAATGCATTAAAGTGTTAAACTGACGAAATGCAACAAAATCATCAATCAATACTGTAGGTACTTTCATTGCTGGCTTACGTACGTGTATTATGTGCACGTGCAAAACATTTTATCTGGGTGCATATTAGGTATATGCATGTGAATTCTTTATACTCCTTAATGAAAGTCATGGTCAATGTCGAAACAAATTTTTCACTGATACCTGCAACGTTTTTGGAAGAAAAAGAGCCATTAACAATATACCTTTCTATAATATAATATGCTATTCCTTTGAATATTTAGTATCATTTTGTGGTTTTGAAAACTACCATAAAAATGAAAAAATATCAAATTCTGTAATATGCTGTAATAAACTTAATAAATGATTAATTTGTAGTATTTTTAGTATATTTGCCATGTTGAAAAACATTTAATTATACCAATTTAACAATAAAATTATACCCAGCAACTTTTATTGTCAGAAACTAATCGGCAAGTCTAGTGTTAACAGAACAGACAAAACAATTTGTAAATTTGGAATACAATTTGAAAACACAATTCAGTGTGCCTTCTGGAATTTAAATAATTATTTAATTTCATACTCATTAAATAACACCGTCTTCATACATATCTGTAGCCAGACCAACAACTCGGTCCACGTAACGCTTATTGATAGTGGTGTTGTTGTTAGTGTCACACATTGATGCAATCATCTCACATATATTATCGCCTTCCTTCGACTCCATGTCTTGCAACTGATCTTCTTCAATCTGTGAAATGGGCAAAATCATAAGGCCACAGCAGTAACCATACACTTTGGAACGATGGAGCCTTCGCTTCAATTCTGTTGCAGTAAAATTTGGTAACGGTTCAGTGTCAAACTTTTGGCAAACACTTTTGAATTTATTTACGTATAAATTCAGTGTATCATCCAAGTCATGTTTCCGAAATTCGGAGTCAGTGCTGGCGTAAATTGCGTACGACAAATCAGCGGTTGGGCAATCCTCGGAGCATAACTGCAAATCAAAGTTGATTACTGCCTCGGGAATTCCAGTCTTTTTGTTGTAGCGGAACATCATGTTGTTTTGCCAAACATCGCCAAGAACCCCAACTTTCCATGGCAATTCTAAAACCACATCAAATTATATATATACAATTCCCATAAACATTTATTAGTGTATTGTTAATTATTTAATTTAATTTGACTTAATTAGGGCAGGCTACCTTTATTATCCCAAAATACAAAAATTACTGTTTAAACAAAAATTTTGCAAAAATTGAAACATCTTTCTTACCGTCCTTAATTGACTCCGGCTTGACACGAAGCAATTTTTCGTAATCCGTGACATTTCTTCCATCGATTCCAAAACGTATGTGACCAATTTCGGAACCATTTCCAATGATTGTTCTAGTTCCCTGAACTAATGGAGAATCTTTTCCCAAAACCGACTCCAGAATGTCACAAGAGATTTTAGCATTACCTGTTAGGAAGTCAATGAAGACTTCAGTCATTGACTGCTTGCAGTATTCCGTATCCATGAAGGGAAAATGTTCTCTGAGTGTTTCCAGGTTATGTTTTTTCTTATAAACCCAACTGAGAGCGTGTGCAGTGGCCATAGATTCCATTACAAGCGCCATGTGATTTTTATCTAAACTTGTTTGCCGATCAGCAAGTTGGAAACCGAACGTCTTTCGAATGTCCACCATCATGATGTAATGGTCAAAAGGAGCATACACTTTACCAGGAACTATTTTTTCTAGCAACCATATTTAGGGAATTGTAAATTGTATTCTAAATAAATAAGTCCATGTTAAATTAAATGAATAATTCAAGCTGTATAGTTGGAGTAAAACTGCTAAAGGTTTTCAAAGTTTGAATTTTGAATTTTAAAAAACAATTTTAATTATGAAACTGTTGAAAAAAGAAAGAAGTAATTCATTCCAAAGATTCCTACAAATAAATTTACTGCAATTACCGGAATAAAAATCTGATGCATGTCCAGCAACATATGGAGGGAAATCTGGATGAATGATGTTCTCCACCTTCAACTCTTTTTGCATTTGTATGAGTTTAGGTACATAGTCTCGATAAAATGCCAATTCTTTCCAAAACATATTCGATAGATTGAGTAAATCTTGTCTTACTGGATTGCTAGGGTAACACTTTGCTATCAAGTAGGCAGTTTCTTTTTCCGCGGCTCCATTTCCAGATTTTGGAGCGAATTCTACTTCAAAGGCGTACATGACACTCATGTAGTTGTCCCCGACATTGCTTCCAGAAGTGATTTTAAAACTGTTAATTTTACGTCCAAGCGCTTTTTCCAAGAAATCTTGAGATATCAAATCGGTCGACATATTTTCGCTCATTGCAATTTTTATGTATGAGTAAATTATGTTTCCAAATATTTAAATTTCTGGTTTACTTTGAGACAATCTGCCTATGTACTCAGCACAAATGCAAAAACTCGAAAGGCCAATTTAATTTAAATCCCACGTATTTATACTCTGCGGACGGTGAATCCTTTGCACTGGTTGTAAAGATTTTCAATGTCAGCTCAGGGTGGTACAGATACTTCATACAAACATCAAATTAAAAAACATTATAGCATACACCACTGCAAAAATTTGGTTCAATTTCCAGTTTTAATGACACAAAATTTCAAAGCATATTTTGTAATAGTCAATTAATATTGCTTGATTAATCTAATTTGAATTGAATTTCGAAAATTTTACTTTCTTTGTATAATTTCATTTGCATTCGCTTTCCTGAAACCGTGATTTTATGAGCGGTTGCACAAAAACTTTATCAGTTGTGTAATGATTGGATTGTAAATTATTTACGTGTCACATGTTTACCAGTAGCTTATGCACTTGATGGATAATATTAAGCTGATATGTAGTATATTTGACTATATTTTATAATTGTTAGCAAAAAGAGTAAAAACATCGAAATGCCTGCTTAAGAAGTTTTATGCCCTTGCGGTATTGAAGATAATACAGGTAATTATATTTATTACATGTTGCAATGTAATCTAATCATGCACTGTCGCAATTACCTAACTCAAGTGTGCGTTATTTAGAAATGCTTGTACAAATAACACAATAAATTGCATCTAAATCTCTCGTATTCGTCTGTATGAAACCAAACGACATTGCCTCTCGTATGCAATGCTTACGATGCCTCATTGGTGTTTCAAGAACTTATACCGTCAAATTAATTGTGTGCGAATATCTTTGTGACTGTGCCATTTTATCATCAATAAATGATGCTTAGAAGAACAAGCAGTTATTCATTACAAAATTAGCAAATACCACTCTTAGTTTGTCACATTTCATGAAGGTTAAAATCTCGATCGAATCCACGTCACTCCTTGCCTATGACATATACTGAAAAAAATAAGTGTGAAGGGTGCAGGTTTGGTATTTGTATAAGTAACTTTAGTAGATATATGAATTGAATGAGCAAAAATAGTAAATTGCACTGGAGCTTTTATTACAAAGAAAACATAAACAAGTGTTAGCAAATACAATCTACAAATCTTAAAATTTTGAATAAAACAAATTTAAATACGCATCTATGATTTATAAGTAATGAGGGAGGCACACCATACCTGGACAAGGTCCAAATTGCTCTTTTACGAAACTCTAACGATAAATAACCCGTTTTTATAATAAGGATGGCCCAGAGTTGCTCTTCTAACCACTTCCTTGCAATACAATACACCTACTAGAATTTAAATAATTACTTTGTTTCATAAACATTAAATAACACCGTCTTCATATAGATCAGTAGCCAAACCAATCATCTTATCCACAAAGAACTTATTGACACTTGTATTGTTGTTCGTATCGCACATTGATGAAACCATTTCAGGAAAACTGTCGCCTTCTTTTGACTCCATGTCTTGCAACTGATCTTCCTCCATCTGCGAAATGGGCAAAAGCATCAGACCACAGGAGTAGCCAAACAATTTTGAACGATGGAACCTTCGCTTCAATTCTGCTGCTGTAAAGTTCGGCAGAGGTTCCGTGTCAAACTTTTGGCAAACCCCTTTGAATTTATTTACGTATAAATTCAGTGTATCTTCCAAGTCATTTTTCCGAAATTCGGAGTCAGTGCTGGCGCAGACTACATACACCAAATCGGATGTTGGGCAATCTTCGGAGCAAAACTGGAAGTCAAAATTGATCACTGCTTCCGGAATTCCAGTTTTTTTGTTGTAGCGGAACATCATGTTGTTCTGCCAAACATCGCCAAGAACTCCAACCTTCCAAGGTAATTCTGCAATGAAATAAAATACGCATTTCAAAACGTAACATTTATTGATTTGAATTAAATAAGAAGGTTTCTATTAGTTATCATATTTTGCTCAAATGATTTTTCTTACCGTCCTTTTTTGTCTCCGGTTTGACACGAAGATATTTTTCGTAATCCTCGACACTTCGTCCACCGACTCCGAAACGAATGTTAGAAAGTTCGGAAACATTTTCTAAGAATGTTTTGGTTCCTTTGACGATTGGAGATTCCTTCCCTAAAACAGACTCGAGTGTGTCACAAGAGGTTTTCCCATTGCCTTTCATGAAATCAACGAAGAGATTCACCATAGGATGTTTGCAGTAATTAGTATTCATGAAAGGGAAGTGGTCTGTGAGTTTTTCCAGGTTACGTTTTTTCTTGTAAATCCAACTGAGAGCGTGTGCAGTGGCCATTGCTTCCATTACCAGAGACATGTGATTTTTGTCTAAACTTGTTCGACGATCAGGAAGTTCGAAACCGAACGTCTTTCGAATGTCCACCATCATAATGTAATTGTCAAAAGGGGCATACCCTTTACCAGGAACTATTGACTCTGGAAATCATAATGAATTAATCGTTTAACAAATATTTCATTTAATGAAGTTAAATTTAAAAAAATTGTCCTCTGGCCCAATACAAATAACTGTAAACTTGATTGAGTCAGATGTTGTCATATTAGACATAAATATGAATTAACGTGGATGTGAAGCAGATATTTCTGCTTTGTGCAAATAAATGTGTTAATGGTTCAAAGAAAGTGGGTTTTGAAGTTTATAAATCACTTTTAATAAAGAATTCATTAAAAAATATTTTTGCTTACCAATATAAAAATCTGGTGCGTGTCCAGCAACAAATGGAGGAAAATATGGGTGAATGATTTCCTGTACTTTCAACTCTTTTTGCATTTGAATGAGTTTAGGCACATAGTCTCGATAAAATGCCAATTCTTTCCAGAAGATATTTGTTTCATTAAGGAAGTTTTGTCTTACTGGATTGCTTGGGTAGCATTTTGCAATATAATAGGCAGTTTCTGTTTCCCTGGCTCCATTTTCAGATTTTGGAGAGAATTCCACTTCGATGGCGTACATAATACTGGAGTAATTGTCACCAACATTGCTTCCGGAAGTGACTTTGTAATTGTTAATTTTACGTCCTAGCGCTTTCTCCAAGAAGTCCCGAGATATTATATCGGTCGACATATTTTCACTCATGTAGTTTTTTCGTATGAAACTATTTTTATAAGAGATTTTGCTAAACAACTGTGACTTAATTTAAAACAATCTACCTAAGTAGTTAGTCAGCAGAAATGCAAAACTGGGAAGTCCAGACACGATATAATCTCTTCCTTTATGTCTGGCTGAAAAGATTTTCAATGTCACCTCAAAAGGTTGTGATTTGTACAGACTGCAAATTAAAACAAATTATACGAAATACACATAAAAGTTCAATATTTTAGTCTGTATACTTACTTTCGTTACATCATGCCGATATTCCTAACAGATTAACAAACTCTTCTGATTAAAAATAGAATTAAACTTCGAAAATTAGTTTTATTTTCCTGCAAAACTTCCAGTGGTATTCGCTTTCCTGGATCACTAATTTGATATTATGAAGTGGTTACGCAAATTGTATCAGAAATTTAATGATTGAATTGTATACTATTCTGTACTTGACTAATAACAAACCAACTGATAGCGTGCCATTCGGTTACATACCAGTCACTAATGTAGCTATTGCATCATAATAATATATTGCAATTAGATAATATTTATATATATATAGCACAGTAAGATGGGAATAAACTAAACATTAAACATGCACCAACGTATATTGGGTTAAGGTTATGCGAATGGAATAATGCGATATTGAAGATAACATTCATACAAGTGACTATGATTATTAAGTAGCGCAAGCTACTTTATAAGAATGGTGACTACGTCTGTCCGTCTGTCCGTGGGTGCTATAACTCTCGAACTGATGAAAATTGAACACAATTATTTGTTCAAACTCTTCATGGATGATGTCTGACCTTTGAGAGAGATTTGGGTAATTTTATTTTTGGGGATTCTTCGAAGAAAGATGTTATTGTTCCTCTGGCTCCGATAAATAGTCCTATAACTTCGAGATGTTTAAGATGATATTTTTCATAGAAGTATTTAATAGCAGGTGTATATTTTGCATTTTTTTATCATGAATTTCTATAAATTGGTTCTTAGATTTTTCCCATCGTATTGTTGGATTAATGATAAAGCCAGACTTAATTAATTAATAAAAATAAATGTAAATACTTCAATTATGTTTCAAGGTGAAGGCTGTGTCAACTTTTTGAAGATTTGGAGTAGATCTGCTTATGCGTCAACTAAGCGCTCGTTATGCGCTAGAGTCCTTATCCTTCCGGGTGCTTATCCGCTCGAGTCCTTATGCGCTCACCACAGGACTCGTTAAGAAAGCCGTTAAGTTAAGAAAGCAAAGTGCCGTATTCATTATTGGGCAAATGCCCTAATGCCCGATTCCACCCTACCTGCCTTGAGTGAGATTAAGAAACAACAGTGATGTGCCTCACTGTAGGCGACCTTCAAACACAGTTTGTAATAGCAACAAGGTCATTCCGATTACGTAACCACAGTTTGGGGCATTTGCCCCAATAATGAATACGGCACTTTGCTTTCTTAACTTAACGGCTTTCTTAACGAGTCCTTATGCGGTGAGCTCATTAGGACTCGAACGGATAAGGACTCGAGCGCATAGGGAATAAGAACGCGCACGGATAAGGACTGGAGCGCAAGACGAGCGCTTATTGAACGCATAAGCAGCACTAATTTGGAGGAATGACAACTGAGAGATTTTCGGATGCAGTCAGAGTAATTATGTTATACTGCTACTAACACATTGTCATTGTTGACGTGTTCTAGTGACTACTAATTTTACCGAGTCAGTACTATTACAGTGTCACTGTCCACTCCGACAATTGTTTAGACCCTTACCAATGGTTTATTACGCAATGAAACTATGCTTGTTAAATTTAGTTATATTTCAATCAGTAAACTCAATTGTATATTTAAAATGTTTTAATTATACTTATGATTACCACCACTTATCCGTCGAAACTCATTCATTTGTTTAAAACCAACCTACATTTTTAATCATTTTTATGTATACAATTTTATCAAGGTGATTGCAAGTTTGAAGTACATAACATTGCACAGCAAACTATTTTTGGTTTTGCACCGAACCTAAGTGGTTTGCGTGCACCTCAATGCTTCAAAAAGCCCCATTTCTGTTGATAGAACTTGGTATTTCAATTTAAAGACCAAATTGGAAAAATAAAACAGTACAATGAAAGAAACTTCATTTTTAAAATTATTTTCGGTAGGTACTCAGACAGATACAAGATCCCATTAAGGTGTAATATTGTACATAACCTGCACATAAATAATGCTATAATTATATTATATTCATATAAGCTTAATGAATGATGACACAGTCATGTCCAGTTATTTATGATAAGATTGACTTGACTTGAATGGATGGAATGAAAGGATGAAATGAGTTGCCAATTATCATGCGATACTATAATTGTAAGTTAAAACGCAATTGGAACTTAGGTTATTAATACCTACTTCATTTAGTCTATTATATAATCTCTGTCTCTCTCTCTTCAGAGTTTGATTTACTTTGATACAAATAAAATACTTCTTCAAAGTAAGACTCTCTTAATTCTCCTCAAAGTCATTTAATACTGCCCTGTTAATATTCACACAGAAACACACACAGAATTCACAAAGAAACAATTAGTGAATGAAATAACAGTGGAGTGTATTCTCCTATTAACCAATTATTACCTGCAAAATAGGTACTATGCCTGTCTGTACAATATAATAGTATAGGTATTCGTATTGAATATTTGTGGAATTTTTCTCGAAATCTCTCATGTAGGTATTATACAAGCATCCTTTTCACTTTCCAATCCCATCAAAATCACCTTCTCTTTCAATAAAACCAATACTTTGTATTAATTTAATATTAAGTGCTTATAGGTACTGGAAAACACACGTGTGTGGTTATCCATGGATTCCAAGCTCATCATAATGGAAACTAATTATTCATCTTTTCACTTGTGGAACATAAAACAGTAATACATTAGACAAAAGCACGTTAATGTACCTGCAAATTTTAAACGGCAACAACTATAGAAAGTATAATATTATTATTAATGTCTAGCAATCACATAGCTCAAAACTTGTGGTTTGGGTCATTGTCGAAGTTGCCGATGACTTCGAAGTTTCAGGGTCATGATCCTAAAACTTTGAAACCGTTGGCAAATTCAAAGATGACCCAAACATTGAATTTTAACTCTGTCATCTGTGGTTGGCAGATATTTGCAAATACTGCACTCTAAAAACATTGAACGAATTTTCTGCAAAAATATGGGAAATAATTTATTCAGGCCAATTTAAAATTGAAACTAGGCCAAAAAATAGTAT
>JABASD010005705.1:0-11787 GCA_019776165.1 Pogonognathellus flavescens
TTGTCACCATCGATATCCACAGCACATATCACAGATCCAAAATAAGATCCAAGTTGATCTCCGATGAGAACCGTTGGAAGAATGTTGACATTAAATTCACCATTTATAGGTTTCCTGAAAATTAGTACACTTCCTAGTAAGCCTTTAGATCTTGGAGCTCCTACAGCCAACATTGTTCCTGAACCAACATAAAACTTTCCTGATGTTACAATATAACCTGAAATATTTTCATACAGATTCAAATTATTAGCTTTGTCCTCAGGTGCATGCATGCGGTGATTTATCACCAGCGCATTGATGTATAAAATAGTCACAAAGAATTTCGTAAAAATAATGTACCCACTAAATCCAGTGCCCCGATACTGGATGAATAATATTCTGGGCGCAATATTGCTGGACGAGTGATACTGGTATTGTCTTCGTAATATACTACACTACCTGTTGAAATGTCCGGAAGATTTAGGAAATTTCATATTCACAATGCAATGGGAATGAATTGCTATAATAAGTATAAGTCTAATGTGTTAACGATTTAATACCACTCCATGTATGCACTCCTGGCGCTCCGAGGACCAAATTAAATTCTTTTGTCAAATGAGACGAAAATCCAGCTTGTCCGTAGTGGTATTCATAATCCTGCTGCAAATTCCATCGACTGGTTTTTTTGTTATATTCGTATGAATCATATAACTGTTTTGCTTTATAAATAAAATTGTTAAAATGACTATGTTTAAATTGGATTCTTCTAGAGTTACTTTCAAAGCTTTTCGTTGTTGGCAATTACCTCTTTCCCAAAGTGGAACCAGTTTACTGCCCCGTAGTTTCTGTAAATTTTCAGAGGAAAGGTTTTCTTGCACAACCCAGTAGCATACCCCATTCACTACTCAGGAAAATAGACATGTAAATTCATTCTACAGTATCATTTCATTGGTCTATCATTTGATTGAAATAAAACAGCTATTATTACCCAAACTGGGGCTAGTGGGATAGGATGATACCCGTTGCCATCTAGGTCCACAACCCACGAGGCTCCCATACGACCCAGTATCTCTAGAATTGCTGATTGATACAACATTCATACTTCCACCAAACCATCCGTCAGTCTGATTTTCAATGCGGTCACAGTTATTATATGCTGCGTCATATCCATATCTTTCGTAACATGCTGGTTTATCTAAATGTCGAATTCAATCAGAATCCAAAAGTATTATCAGAATCTCTCTATATACGTGAGTTTTCATGCAAAGTGTTCACTGGAAAATTATTAACATGCATTTGGATATTGAGATTAAAAACTAACTATGATCTGAGGGTGGTTGTAGACCGAGCATTTGGCAAGATTCTCTTGTTGAACTTCCTAAACTGCACCGCCAAATAACTCCGGGTTCTTTCCGGATGGTGCTGTCTCGGAGAAATGTAGGTGCATGGATGTCATCACTTTTTGGAGCACCGACAAAAACCCTAGGATGGAATTAATTTTAATCAATCTTTAAGATAAGTAATAAAAAGACAAACTCCATGAGAATACTAGAAGGTTGCTTACAGCAAGCGAAAGTTATAAAGGCAGAAAGAAAATCTAGATATCGTACCATCCCGTAGATTTTCCATTTTCAGGTAAATTGTTGTAGTTTTTCAATAAGGACACAGTGTAGCCGAAACTGCTGTCTATACTGTCTCCACTAAAGTCATCTCTAATAATTATGACACTATTGTCGACAATGTTGGCCCCATCTTGGCTTTGACAGTTAATATTAGTGACCACACTTATAAGTGCCAACAAAGGTATTGTATTGAAACAATTGACTCCCTTTAAAATCATTTTCTAGAACTGCTGCTACCAACTCAGAAGTAGAACTCATATAATTTGTTAAGAAATGAAACTAGCTATTTTACTTTAGTACATGCCTGTAAATAGGCTGTAAATAGGCCAAATCCTTAGTTGATGATTAGGGATTCGTTAGAGATTAGTTAACCATTAAACCATATAAATCCCTTTTCCTTCATAAATAACCAAGTATTTGATAAGAAAAACGTTCTTCAAAACCTAAACTTTTTTAGAATTACGTCAGTAACTTCAGCATTTTTTCACATATATTCAACAGCCGCCTTCTTAAATGATTTAGAAATATGCTAGTTATGTTATAATCAATCCTTTGTGATCAGTCATTCGTCTCAAAAAAATGAAATGAAAAGAGTTTGCTTATTTTTACTGATGTCTTATTTAGTGCATTACTATTACATATCAAAGGTATGGGAAGAATTTTGAAGAATACCAGGAATGACCATCATCATATTTTTTGTGGTATATTATATTGATAAGGCGTAATGGGGTTGCATAGTGAGTATGATATATTAAAAGGAAACATTATCACATTTTGGAAATATTGACAACTGTAAAAGACGGAGATATGAAAGGTTTATTAAGTAAAAGACGAATATTTTGTTGACAAGTCAGAGACACGGGTGTGCCAGCATCAACAAGATAAGGATGTAATAATATCCTTCCGTGTCCATACCATCAAAAGTGTCGGTGTATGCAATAAATCCGACCTTATACTTTGTATAAAATTGTTTTAATATTTGATACAAATAACCAAAGCATTTAGGCAACACATACCAAATAGAGATATAGAAACCATAAAATTATTATTTAGATAACAGTATAAACCGAAGTGAAGTTGCATCATTTTGCACTGCACTTTTCAGCAGAGTATTTGACATATGTTTCACACAGCCACGGTGGTGATACAGCCTTGGTGTGTAAATTAGTCTTCACAACTACTCCGAATTTGCCTACTCATGCATTAACTAAACATTGATTAGACCACAACTCGCTATACGTGGTCACATCACAAGTCAAAGGGTTCCTCCCGAATTGCCTAAAGTTGCCCAATTCGGGTACGAGTTACGATTGCTCGCTTGTGTGGTTTTATTTCTCATTTGCAATAAATAAATAATTGTTGCGTGACACAACTGCAGTGGAATCTCTTCAATTTCTGATGATGCAATGCAAACTATACTGAAGTGTACGTTATAGCTCCTCTACCCTTTGTCTCCGTGAGTGAATCATAATTTTCTGAAGTAAACAATTCATTGTAATCATTCCAGTGATAAAATGCTAACATGCCATAATTCTGATAATGCACATCGGAAGTGTACCGCATTGATATTGGTCCACGTACATTATGCAGCATAACGAAATAAATATATGCATATGCATTCATCCTCAGTGCAATGAGCTATAACTTATTTAATCGATTTTAAACAAATGTTTGCAAATGATGCTTCTGAATCATCATTTTAAATTATTCTTTGCTTTACAAACTGAAGGCATACTATAAGTATATAAGAGAAACGAAGTTTAATTTGTGATTGTGACAATTCTGAGTAAATCGTCTCAACCACTTTTAAGTATGGCGAGGACATGCAATGCAAACGTTACCTCATACACGAATTGTTACTTTCGGTGCTGTCATTGGTCATCTGCAAAATTGCATAAATTATTGCAGACCTACTATTAATTAAATCTTACTTATTTATAGACTGAATAAAATCATATTACATACATATTGAGTGCAACTCTCGGGCTCTCGAAACAGGAAATAGTAATGACACGAAGACTTCGTTTATATGTAACGCATTCATCTCATATATGATGATCATGTGAACGTAAACCATGTCTTGTATTAAATATACTTTATATATTATCGATAAGAACATAATATGTAAAGATTAAAAAGATTTGTCCTTTCTTTGCTTCATTGTCATTTACTATGTTCACCACCACATTGCTTTACAAATGCAACTAACGAATCAATTTAACAATTAATAATATAAAGTCGTCTGGTATCCTTAAGCTAGTTTAGCGAATATTCCAAAGCCACATAAGCTGCCATCAAGTGATTCTATGCTTGAGCATGCATATATAGAAATAAAATTGTCAATACACCTTTCATGTAACTTTTCATGGGTAAGATAAGATATGAGAGCCGAGAGCTGCTGAAAATTAAAAACAATACATTAATGTTTATAAAGACGAAACCGCACTCCAAAACAACCTACTATAAAATATAGTTGATTGATAACCTCCTGAATGAGAATGGCTAATTAATTTAATGAGAAAAACAACATTAACATTTTGAGACACTAGAGACACTCACTACACTGGTTAGAAAAGGGTTAGAAATGCATAAAATGACGTGAGAGGCAAAACGATACAATAACGTTCCAACTGCACCACCACAAGTATAATTGTGGAGTAACAAGACAAACATTGGGTTTGATGTACATAGATGTAGAAGTAAAGTAACTTCAATATATTCAATGACGCATGCAATACTATTTCATTTATAAATTATACTATGACATGTATATTATTATAAAGTAGAAGAAACAAAGATCTCATTTCATAAAGGTATTTACAACTTTGCAATAATACGTGTACGTTTACTATTGAACAGTTATTGCACTTGCATGTATTACAGATACGACACGCTTCGTTGCACACACAGTAAGAATATGTAAACTCGTATACCTCGTGCGTTTGCTGCACTTGAGACGAGAATCGCTGCATTGCTGTGTGCTTGTGTCATATAGTCATATTTACAATTAGTCATAGTCATGTGTGTGTGTGAAAATTTCCTGACCCTTTCGAACTTGGTGTACCATTGTGTATACGAATATACATGTAAGACATGTATGTGTTGGTGAGATTCCTTCTTAAGACAGTTCATTAAGGTGTTTCATGTAGTTGCGTAAAGTAAGTAGTAAAAGAAACTCTGCTAGCCTTCATAGTTCACGATCACATCATACATAGTACAATCATAATATTATTATTAACTTAAACACTTGCATACTAGATATCATTTTCAGTACGTTTGAATTTGAAATAAGATTTTGACTATACATCAGTACAATATTAAAAGACAAGTCGACTTGGTACCAGTAATTGCAGTAATCTTGAAGAACTTTTTAAGAAAGACACTTAATTAATTGAAGTTTTTATCATAACACATTTAAAATTATGTCTGATTCGGATAGTAGTAGTGGTTCCGAAGAGTCTGTATGTCGAGTGATAGGATTAATAGACGTCGACAGTTTCGAGTGCCAAATTTGGCAAAGAAAATTTCCTCAGTTTTACGGACGTCCCTGCGTTGTTGCGGATGGAGGGGGAAGGTAAGATATTTTATTTGTGTATATCATTTGTAAAATTTGTATACATACATCATATGTATAAGTATTGCTTATTACCAAAGTAAAAGTGTTTTCTATGTACGTATTTTAGGATAGTTTCGGTGACGAAAGAAGCCAAGGATCGTGGAATAACGCGTAATCACAGAGTGCAAGAGGCACGAAGATTATGCAATCACGTGCACGTGTTCTTTAAACCGAACACCTTCAATAAACCGGATTCCTCTGAGCCCAGGAAAATATCGTTGGAAATTCAATACACCATCTTCAAGTTTTGCAGAAAGAAAAAGATAACTGTGGAAAGAGTACCCAATGATGAATGGTACTTAGACCTCGGTAAGTGCGTGGACAAACGTATTGAAAAAGCGAAAGAGCATGGAAATGACCCAATACCTGAGTTTGACGAGGATGAGGAGAATGTATATCTAGAATCCAAGAAAAGACTGAACATAAATAAGCTACACAAAAAGTTGCAATGGTTGGGACGAAAATTTCCATATTACACTGAGGAAGAGCAACGTCTGGTTATCGGAGCCGGGATTGTCAATGAATTGTTGCATCATCTTTATGACGAAACCGATTTCATTTGTTCGGCTGGAGTCTCTTATAATAAACTCCTTGCCAAGCAGGCATGCAAACTTCATAAACCGGATGCACTGACAATTTTATCAAGATTCGGTGTGGAGCGAGTCAGCAAAGTGATTCCTGTTCGAGATATTCACGGTCTCGGAAGCACTTTTGGAGACAAAGTCTCTGACAACCTTCCGCACGTGAACACAATGTGGGACTTGAGACAGTTGAACGTTAATGCATTCATTCAGTGCGGTTTCGATTGCGACGAAGCAGTACGTTTAATCTGCTTGGCGAGCGGTATTTGCGGTGAAGATGTTGTTCCAAAATTAACATCAGATTCAGTGAATTGTGGGAAAAATAATCTTTGTAAGAATAGTATTAAACTGATTTGCAACAATTGAATTTAAAAAACTAAACACTTTTGATGCTTATTACATGATTGCGTGTGTCTCTAACTATTTTCAGGTGTGAGAAGCATCAGCGATTTACATTATTGGTTGCACAGTTTGAGCGAAGAACTGATTTTTAGACTCCGGGAAGAGTTTACCTTTTTCAAAAGAAAACCGAATTCTTTGAAGCTTCGGTTTTCGTATTTCTACGAAGACGAAGAAGATGACAGTGAGGCTACAATCGACAGGACCTTCGAGTACTACGAAAATGCAAGCGCTTCAAGTATCGCCCAAAAATGCTTCATGGAATTTAGCGAATGGGGATTCTGCCCGTACTACAATGATGGTACCATAATCACCCAATTGACCATTTCAGCCAAGAATTTCACAAGATTCAAATAAATGTTTCAATTATACTTACAATTAAGAAAGATTTAGAGGTTTAGTCATTTCGTTTTTAGTCGAACACGTATCATTGTAGTGCTCTTGAATATGTATAAATAGTTATGATTATCCCTACAGTCTGTTTTAATTGCTCAAAAAATTCATTTGTATGTAAATAATAGTTTATATATACCTATATAGCTCATAATTAAATAGTTCATAGTGTATACTACACATAGTTATATGTACAAACCTTAAAAGTAAAGCTAAAGCCATTCTAATTAAATAAGTAAGCCCTAACCCTTGTGCGATTTGCATGAAAGACTCAGACTGGTAAGATGAATGCATATTTAAAAAAAACTTTAGCTAGTGAATATGATCCTACATTAATATTAATACATTCATTTGAGAATTCAGACAACAAGCAAGACATCTTTCTTTCCACCTAAATTAGGTAATCTTAGTATCCATTTCCTGCTGATTCAAGTTTTTCTTCAGCCGTTTTGGCGTTACATGTAAATCGCATTGGCATGAAATGTTTCACTATGCTTACACTAATTTTAGTACTAATTTTAATGCTTACAAGCATTAAAATAAAGTGTGAAGTAAAAAAATTCATATCATATTATGTACGCTAATATGTATGCATAGGTGTACCGTATACTCCCGGGTGTACGTATGAGCTTATTATTCTCAATGTAATATGTTTTCTAATGTATGCAATGCTATTTTATTGTAAACTTCATTCCAAAACAAAATGTTGTTACTTTTTTGTTTACCTAGATGTGAAATACTGCTTTTAATAATCTACTGTATTTAACTGAAAGGACTGAAAATTTTTCATTTTCATGAAATTTCATGCCATTTTCATTGAATATATTATGCAAATGACGTAATCAATATAATAAAGAAATATCATGTAATGTCAACTCACTTGAAAGTATACTAAAAGCTATAGCTTTTATTAGTTATAGTCACGAACATTCATTCATAATATATTTATAGCATGTAAATTCATACTTAGGTTTATTGCCTGCAGTGATTATAATTAATGCACAATTATTAAAAAGATTGGTATACATTTGTCACAAGTAGGATGAATAAATACGCATCATAAGTTATATTGGTGATTAGTGATTCCTCATGAAAGACAACAAAGGTACAACATAGACCGATAATATTATTTCTATAAATGCTACAATAAATGCGTTTACATATAAGATTTTTATAACAGTTAATACTTGTCATGCAAAAAACTAACTACCATTCTTGGTTATCTCCAGACCCAGCGTATGTGAATGAGTGAGAGGACATACATTTGGATCCCCGAGCAGTAAAGCTTGTATCTTGGTATCGCTTCTTCAGTGTTGGTCCAAAGTTGTCATCAATCTAAGGGGAAAATTTCACATGATATATTATTCCACAATTGCATTATGACAAATCTCCTACGTTTGTTGCATCCAAACAATGAACATGTGAGTGTGTGTAAGTACGGGTGTCACTAATTATTAATTATGCATACATTGGTACCTCTTTCTTAATTTTAAGTACTGCCAATTCGTCCCTTCTCTTTCTTACGAAAAAGCCGCACTGTAAACACACGCCAAAATCAATGTTAATAATAACATTCAAGTATAAGTCATCACAATAATTTTTCCTAGCTAAATGATGTAACAGTACCTTGACAAGAATTAATGTCACTAAGGTTAAAATTATCAATCCTGATGCGACAGCAACAATTAAAATCCATGCTGGAATTTCTGGAGGAGAAAAAAATTTCAACCTAGTCTCAAATTTTAGGTGTGCTTCTTTCCCAAATATTTCTCCATTTTTATCCAGCATTTTTGCTATTCCGTAACTCGTTACGACGATAAGATCCACTCCGTAATCAGGAATGAAAAGTTCTAGGAATGAAAAAGATTGCTAGCTAAATTATTCATATTTATAAGCATGTATCTCATTGTAAGTAATTGTGAAAAATAATTGTTGTGTCCCATTACTGGCAATGTCATTAATCAATCTTAATTTGAATTCGATCACTGCCTTTGTAGTATTTTTTATTTCGTTAGCTGTGCAAACAATTTTCATGCACTGAACTCCATGCATACCACACTCTATTGGGAAATGCACATCTTTCTCTACTTCATATTCCACCAGACTTCGTTTATTTCTGTGAGGATGAAACTGAGTGGACGCTTGACTAGAATAATTGTTGCTACTTCCATTGGCAGTAGAGGTGTCAGAGAAATTTGTACTAGAGAGTGAAAGCAGTTTGGTCGCACTCAGATCAACATTTTCTTCAAAGAAAGAGCCATTAATTTTCCTGCATTGAATTTTTCCATCGTCACTCGTCTATACATGAAAATTTTACATGAGACAATCATTATTTATCTTTTTTAGTCATTTATATTTCACAACGGGAAAAAACAACTCACAATTGGTTGGCGAACGAAGAGCAACTCTCTGGGTTCTTCTGACTCATCTATTTGGACGTATTTTGGAATGAAATATTCCATATGGATTTTATATACTGGAGTTGGGCCATATAAATGCACCTAAAGCCAAACCATTACATTTTTATAGATATATTCAGCATGTTAATTAACAAGTATTTCTATATGTCATCTAAATATTTGGTGTTCTTGCAGGAATTTGTTTTGTACTTACCTCATAACTGTGTGAAAAGTTTACCGTTTTAGCTTTAGCTTGTTTGGAAAACGAGCCTTCGTTGAAATGGCTATTACAAAAATTTAAGTCATGCACACTTAATTAGAATTAATTCTACCTGTCAGTATTATAAATAATTATTTTAGGAATCATATTTTTTAGATTGTTTGAGGCATTACTCGAACAAAGAGAAATCCACTTGTGGTTCCATGAAAAATCTGAAGGATTGTTGCACATCCTGGACCAATGATGAACTTGTATTTGCCATTACTTCAATGTCAATATAATTGTTGTCCAATCCTCCATAGTAAATACGGGTCATATCAAACTCAATTTTTACGGTTTCCTAAAATATTTACATAATGCGTGATTCAGTAGCTTACAACAAGTAAGAAATATAATAAAAATGAAATTCCTTTACCTTTTGGTTTTCCCTGATACTTTTTTTGATCGCACATTTATAATGCTGACTTCCGGTTAAATTTCCATAGATCATACTACAATCTGAACCTATCCTTCTAACATTTGGTGGACTGTTCCACTTAATATCCACAGTTATAGGAAGATTTGCCCACTCCCTGTGATTATTCACGTCTACTTCCAACACCAACGTATCAGTGCTTCCTATAATGAAAACGTTTCCTTCGTCCCATATGTAGTCATCAGTGATGCCCGTAAACCTAGCAGCTAAGGTCATATTTGCCAAACACTTAGGATCGCCATCATCTTCGCATCCAGAACCGATTGGTAAAGTGTATGTGTTTGTACTCCACATATTTGTGATTGATATGGGATTCTTTTCAGAAAACATTGAAAACTCTATAATCAAAAATTCAGCAATGCTGTTTCATCTCAGGTACATCTTTGTATACAACGGTATCATTTTAACTTTATACTAACCCGGCTGAGAAACAGTTGGTTTAGTTAATATAGGGAATCCTTGAGAATTTTTTGAAATTTCATAATATAGAGGTTTAGTTTGTCCAGGGGGGTCGTCATGTCCTTTTAACCAATAGTCTTGTCTAATAACCACAGATTTTGTCAATCCATCGATATTCTACAAAACAAGTAAGTCATGATCATGTAGAAGGCTGCAATAACATTAATTAGCATATACTTTGTATAAGTAAGCAGCATTGCGTTAGTTTCTTGATAAATAGTACACGTAAGTTACTATTTGTAAGTGTGAGTAATGCATTTTCATGTATTCTCGTAAAGCATTATACATTGATTTGTTTGTACCCCGATTCGTTTAGCCGTATAATTAGAGCACGTGCCTTCCTTTTTGATGTACATCTCATTTGTGGTGAACGATACGGACAGTTTAGAGTTAGAAATATTATTGTTGGCAGTTTCCTGGAGAAACCAACCAACCAATTTTTCCTGGTTTGGCTCCCTCACAAAGCTCATTTTAATCTTAATACCTTTAATAGAACCAATTTATATTATCTTGTATTTTTGTGATAATTTGTTTTAAATGAATAACACAGTGAACTAAACCGTATTTGTATACCTAGTCCTTCAGGCAGGTTAATGCCATTAAAAGCAATGCATGATGTCACATTAAACTCGCCAGTTTTAGAAAGAAGCTTTGGAATGGACACGGTCAAATTTCCAGTTAAATTGACTAAAGGAATCGTTCTGTACATCACAATTTTGTTTGATTCATAAGCTCCAACAGCTAAATCTATGGACGCCAAACAAAAAGTCGTCATCGTCAACTTTTCATGGTATATTTCGACTAACTTCGTTTCTTAAGATATTTTACCTGGGTAATGGTTTGCATCAATGTCCACCCCGGGAGACAAAGAATAACCGAAACTACGGATGCTTAGATCTATTTTTTCTGGAGAAAGCTTCTGGGCAAAATCCAATATTTCTCCACCATGGTAAATGTATACGGCTCCTCTTCCTTCATTTTCATATGGAGCTCCAATAGCAATATCTTCATGAAATACATTTGTTAGCCATGATACAATGTGTGATAAAGTGTGCTTAGGTATAAATTGATTACTAAAATTCAAAGTAGTGGAGGAAGTAAGTAACATAATATTGGAGTAATAAGTTATTATTCATATTATAACACACCATTATAACCATCCAAGTTCAAATCGCCTAGCCGTGTGATGGCAGACCCAAACCTGGCGCCGGGTTGCTTATCACCGCATATTTCTTGAGGTGGCTTCATGAAATCATCCTACAGAAATAAGCCATTGTCTTTACAATAACAATTGATACCATACATAATATTAGATTTATGTATAAGACTAACACAGTAAAATTCTTACTCCTGTGCTAAAATACACAAATACGCATCCTTCGTCTCCAGACAGCATTTTTGTAGATGTACCTGAGCGTTTCAAAAGGATCATGACACATTTTTTTTAATTGTCAAAATTCTACATAAGAAATGACAAATTATTTGCATACAACACTTGAGACAGACTAATTTTCAATTAGATGTTTAAGTGTTTACCAATGCACTGTGTGGCCGATTTCCAATTTTGGCGGCGTAATTAATTTGGCAGTGATGTCGTTGCAAATACTTTTTTGACAATGGCTTTATGTTACCAAAGGCAAAATA
>JABASD010005706.1:0-11782 GCA_019776165.1 Pogonognathellus flavescens
GTTTCCCCAAAATTTATCCCACATTACCCCAAGTTACCCATGTTCCATCACATTTCTAAAGCCGTTTTACCATGGTTTATTTCTATTTCAACTTATTTTTTGGCTTTACAAAATGCAGGAATATAACTTTGCTGATGTGGACTGAATAAACATTCTTCTGATGCAACCTCCTTGTGTCAGAGAACGAGATGACAGGCACAGTCGAGTATCGGAAAAACGGCTGCTTTTTGTATGGGGTCCCTGCAACAAATTGATGTGAAAAATCATAAGTAGTGCACTTGCAACGTAACATGTGTTGTAGTTGTATACTCTTACACTACGCTAATGAAACTGCACGAAACAATGAGTGAGACGACCAAACAGACATATTTTTGGTCCTATCTTTGGTCGTACATTACCCCTTTTTCCTGAATCTGGGAATGCACGTGCCGACGGAGCACACATGTGGATACACCGTGTTTATATTAACAAAATGCTTTACTAGATAGTTATCTAAGCTCAAGGGCGTACCCAGGATTTAACTTGGGGGCAAAACCCTAATAAATTTGATTTTAGTGGGATAGTTTTTACAAAAAGCAGCCTGTGTACTAAGTGTACACTGGCTCTTTTCTTATTATGCAGAGATGATTTCATACTACTTATATTATAATACTAAATGCAAAGTTGCATGACTAGACCGGACCTAAAACAATTGCACGATTTTCCCGATCTTTATGTCTGTCCGGATGTCTCTCTGTCGATCGTCTGTGCACAAAAATTATACAGTATATAATGCAAGCTGATATGATACGATTTATGCTTGACGCCTATCAGTAGACTTCACTTGTACTTTGAGCTTTCGGTTATGGATGGCAGTGTTGGGTTTAGTAGTTATTTATATGATATACATTTAAAAATAATGGTTTCAAAAATTCGGTTTAGATATTTTCATTTGGCTGACGGTACTTTATTATACGTGTTAGTTTTGGTGGTTTATTGCTTATGCACCTTAAATACTTCGTTTTGGTCAAAGAGAGAATACTATCGCAAGCAGACAATTAAAATGTCAAAATCGTTAACTTCAAAGAAAGCAGGGGAAAAGATTGACTTGAAAAGAAAGAAAGACTTGTGATTGAGCAAGAGGTAAGGAATCTCCACAGACCACATTAACATCTTATTCTTTATCTATGATGAAACTCAGATGAAAACGACCGATTACATTTGGCAAGTTAGATTTGTTTCTTTGGGGCATGGGGGCGAAACCCCCACTACATTTCCAAACTTTTTGTCATGAAGACAGAGGGTGGTCGGTGGAGTCATATTAGATAGGAGCAATAAGATTTTAACCAATAAAAAATAGCAGAATGGCCGTTTACGTAGTGGGGCCCGTGACCCATCCCAACACCCCAAACCTGACCTGCCAACAAGAACTAAATTCCAGTTCCTGGTCTTAATGTACAGTGCAATATGGGAAGTGAGTAGCAAGGGTTATTGAGTAGAAAAGACGACCTTTCATTGTAATTGTAGGGTGACGGTAGACTCAAGGTGTATTGATGATTATCCAGAAGTTTTTAACAATTATGGTTCAGGAGGATTTTCTTTTGCGACAGCAATAAAATAACTCGCACCTGATTAGGTATAATATGCTATTCAAACTTCTGCAATGGATGAATTTTAGAAGTACAAATGCAGAGAATACATGACATTGTAAGAGCATTGCAAGCAATAAAAATAACAGCAGTCACCAGACTGAGAAAAACCCAACACGGATTTGAAGCATCATTTTTTATTAGCGTTTTTCGTATTTTTGAGTCTTTTTATGGTTATTTTCATAGTAATAAACCGTTTAAAATTTTTCTTACAAAAAGTTCTTCTAACCGGATGTTCAGTTAAAAATCCGGGAAAACACTAGACTGGTTGCATGAGAAATCGCGTATATGATTCAATTGCAGGATATTCCGATTCCGAATGAGACACTCTGACAGAGAAGAGATTTTTGAAAGCTGTAAGACAGTGAGTGACAAGAAAGATAGCTGGACACTTAAAATGATTTTTGATTATCACTAAACGAGGAACAATTTCAGTTCAACTAATTACGTTGGAAAATCAGCTGAAAATTTAAGAGATTACAAAGTAACAGTATAGCGAAAAACATATTATAGTGGAGTATAATATTGTATTATGTGTAAGCGTCAATCCGTCGCACTTTTCTTATTAAGTAGCTTAGAGGTTAAGAAAGTTATACAGCAACTAGAGTAACTACATAATATACTTATGCACTCCACGTAAATATTACTAACTGAGTGAGTACACATTTTCATTATTACTGTTTAGTTTACTTTTACAACATCGTTAACACCTAAACCAAAGCAAATAAATAATTATTAGTACCTCTAATAACTTTAACAAACAAATCGTTTTGAGGCTTAGGAAAACAACTATTTATGTTATTTTTATGTTAACAATTCGCTAAAATAGTTTTAATTTATAATAAGTGGAGAAATGACGCTAATAATAGACATTTTCCACCAGTAAGGCCACCGAGGCAAAATTTTTATGAATGACTTACGACAAATTATTAGGCCTGTATAAGATATCCTAGATGAATTAACCCATACAAGAACCACAAATTAATACATTTTATTATGTAAGGTCTATAATATTAATATAGAAGACGATAGACGACGGTACGCAATTTTCTCATACACATAACATAATTGGTGTTTAGAAGATTAGATGCTGAAATATTCGTGTAGATTAAATTAAAGGCCTAGTCCTTTTCGATCCTACTCGTTATGCATGGGAACTTCGCCCTTCAAAATCTTTTGACTGCAAGTGAGTAGAGACCTGTGGTAAATTTTATCTTGTAAGTAAATAGTTTTTCGAGGAGTGAAATTTTACTGTTTATTTTGTAAATTAAATTTAGGTAAAAAAACGCCTCAGCAAAGTTCATTTGGAAAATGTAAGGTAACTGATATTTAAATTTGTAACTAAAGAATTAAAAACTGTCTAGAGCAAAAAATTCAAAATGTAATTAATTACACTGGAAAAATTATTCCAAGTCTGTGATCACTTCCAGTCAAAAGATATTGACAGGTGAAGTTGAGTTTTTTCCCATGTATTACTAGGAGTAGCGCCAATAAGGACTAGGACCTTAAGGTGGTGGAAGATACTCAAGTTGAATTAATTGAATCATGTTTGTAATTGTAACTACGACTTTATATTTTATAAAATTGCTGGCAAATCAAAATAATTTAAATATTTGTAATTGTGTTTTTAATTTTCCAGAAACGAAGAGGTATTGCCATTCAGATGGTTGTACACCATGGTCATATTATACCACACAAATTATATTCTAAATTCAATCACTAAAATCAATTTGGAGTTCCACACGAATAATATTTTCTACTGCTATAAACCTAAAATACAATACAGCAGCGACTCTGGTTAAATAATAAGGCTGCTAAAAGAATGAAGTCAAACAAAAATAAAGTGTGAAGTGATTTCTAATATCAAACTACGCTGAGGGTACTTCTACCACTAGTAAAATGTTGTAAGACTATGTACTGTGTTTTGTACAGGGCGAACTGGAAAAGCTATTTTAAGAACTGATGTATTGCTACAATATTAGGCCTAATAATTAATACGGGTACTGATGATTAATTATATTCCTTTTGCGCTTATCAATGGAGTTGAATGGTTTCAGAAAAACGCGGAAGTAACAATAATGTAGTTAGAGTGAACTTAAATTGGATTTGATGAATTGTATTCATATTCAAACTCTGTTTGTATAGTATTTATGTATACCTTACTTCACACCAATAAACTATTCTCAAATGTTTCAAGTGAAAAAACGCAATCGCGTTGCATCAATAAAAAACCTATTGCTTTCAGAGAGAGGAAGACACCACTATAAGATCATTTAAGTAAGTTAATCTCTCATAAATTATTCAATTCATACATAGCCAATTTACCTCACCCATCTACAAAAACAAATTATTATCACGACGTTCACTCACTTTTTTACATATAACAACGCATGATGCTTGTAGTTAGGTATGATAACCATTGTTATACGAATACTATTAATATTATACGACACGGTTCGATGTGCTAAACACGCCACACTGACACTGACACAATCACGACACAGAAAATCTCAAGCCTGCTGAACAAAGTTGCCCGATTCATATTTTCTTATATCACGATAATCAGTACGTTTCCAAAGATTTGCAAATGTAGTAGTCACCGTTTCTCTACTCGTATCGATTAATATGGTTTGTTCTTTTGTTCATCACTTAAACTGTACGCGTGTGTAAACCAAAACTAAACACTCTACTTCCATGCTCACAGATGCGACTGAGACTAACTAGAATTACTAAATTAAAAAGAACATCAAATCAGTTTATAAGTTCATATAATATTATGATCATTTTATAAGTAAAATAAAATAACAGGAAAAGCTTCACTCAACACGTCACGTAGGTAGTTACGAAATTAGATAAGTACGAATCACTTTTTATAAATTTTGATTTTCGTGCCTGCTACATTTGTATATCAATACGCAATTTTAATATTGTCTACTAATTTTATGTCTACTGACTTTGTGGTATGACTGCTGTTCCGCCTCCTGAAAATCAAACAAATATATTTACTTCATAGGCTCACTTTTTATTTGGTATTTGTAAATAAAAATATTTCAATAATCTACTACGGAAATAAAACAATCAAAGCTCAAGTGCTTAGAAAGAATGTAAACAATTTTTATTTAATATACAATAATTGATAGGGCAAGTAAAAATAAAAGCGTACTTGCACTTACAAGCTATCCTTTTACTATTTAAAATATAGACAATTTTTATACAATAAAATACAACAATAATTTCTCTTTACTAGTCACTCTTTCCTAAACAAACCACTAAAAACTAAGATTTACAAAAACTTCCAACTTTAAGGTGGTTTATGGACGCCTGCCAACTCACCCTGATGGGAGACGTACGGAACTGTCATTATGGTAGTATGTGGCGGACCATGAGGATAACTGACTCCAACCACAGGGACACTTACGTAAGGAAATCCCATGTGATGTGGACCACCATGACCACCACCACTTTGTCCATATCCATGGCCGTTTGCAGGAACCACCGACCTAATTAATTCATTTACAATATTTATTTTAATGTAATTACATTCATTATTTGACATTTGTATTTTTTATAAACAATAAAACTTACGATTGGGCCGAAGGATTATTGGATTGGGAATTATTTTGGGGGTGACCAGGATTGTTTTGGGGTGTTCCACCATTGTGGTGAAGGTAATGCATTGGTGGATGCATTTGAGTAGCACCGCCGGCTTCGGATTGGTATACGTTAATCATGTTGGGTGGAACTACTCTCATCACCTACAGAAACATACGAAACAATTAAACACTGCACACCAAACAGTCAAAATAAAGTATATAAGAAAAAGAATGTCCCTGACTTGTGAATATGGTCCTGGAGGAACAAACGCATATTGAGCTGGAGGAGCAGTAGCTTGAAGCGATGCCGGAGTAAGGAGTGGGGGGCCGGTTGCCATTTGCATTGGAGGAGTCATCTCCGATCTAGGCGGAACTCCGAGCATTCCACCTCCTACAAATTGCAAAATTACTTTTCAGTGTTCTGTCTAATTATGGAATTATTTTTAAACTGTGATAAATTGTGATAAAATAAAGCCTCCTTAACCTCTCTGACCTTTCCGATGGCCCCCATGTCTAGGAGTCGTACCACCAGATGATGCAGAAGAGTTTGAAGATGGGGTAAGAGCAGCTTGAGCATGTGTGTATGGCGGTGGTGCATACAACATTGACATGGGCAGAGGCATAATTTGGTGATATGGGGCAGCCGTTATCAGCTGAGTGGTATTTGATGTCGC
Organism: Pogonognathellus flavescens; assembly: GCA_019776165.1. Taxonomy (NCBI): domain Eukaryota; kingdom Metazoa; phylum Arthropoda; class Collembola; order Entomobryomorpha; family Tomoceridae; genus Pogonognathellus; species Pogonognathellus flavescens. The sequence goes on from JABASD010005706.1 coordinate 5,896, forward strand.
CGGAGTACTTGGAGGCCGAGGTGGTGTACTCGGTGATCGCTGAAAATTAATATAATTAATAATTAACAACTGAGCAACATTCGTCAAAAACTGTCACACGTCAGAAAACCAATTCTTCATTTACAAGTCACGATTAAATTAATTCATAATTAGTTAAAAATAATATAGCACTATTACTATAATTCGGTGCAGACTATACAAAAGATATTACACAGGTGCAGATGCACAATACGAGACCTTACCTTTATGCTCCTTCGATTTCTCTCAAAAATCAGCATTGTGTATTATTTGGGCATTGTGATTTATAAACTTTGAACATAACTACTTCCTCTCCAGTTACTACTCCAAACTTCCCAGTTTTAATTCCATTATTGCACTTCGAAAATTGAAATTATAATTTCAATGAATTATTTCGCAAAATATCTCCACAACCCTTTCTTAATGTGCAAATATAAAAACTTTCTTTTCTCCAAAATGTACTTTCTAATTGTATCTAATTAATGACTACTATCAGTGAACACAATTTAACATTGAAGACGAATGTCAAATTATGAATTATTTTCACCGTCAGCAGACATTGACACATTTGCCGCCTTTGTCTTTTGAGCCAATTCAACACATTGCAATTTACACAGAAGATAAATACAAATACAGCACAAGAATGAAATGTGAGAAGTGTGATGGAACAATGAAGTGTTAATTTATAACCCAATGACGACACTTACACAACCCGTAAAGAATTTTGATTGGATGAGATTTAACCGACCAAAATCCCGTACGTGCTGCCCACACTCAATTCTTACGCTGATTGACTCATGACAGTTCTGACTGCAACAATACGAGTGTCTGTTTGTTGCGACACTTTATATAATATCTCTTCTGTGGAACAGGATTATACCCGCCACGTGGATCAGGATTATACCCGCCACAATTATTTCCTTGTCATTCACATAATATTGGATTCCCCACCGAACCCATATATTATTCGCCTTTATAAATCTCTCTTTCCCAAAGGGATTCAACTCTCAACGTCTCAATGACAAACTTTTGTCAGATTATAATCTTTTCCCAAACTGAATTCAATAATTCTCATCTCATGTCGCAAGAAGAGTGATGGAAAGGTGGACAAACGGGATTGAAGGAAGATGAGGAAAAATTAGGTAAGAGGATGAAAAGGAGGGACGTTTCTCTCTCTTCACCTATACTTGAACATTCTTTAGTTAAATTTTGAGAGTTTGAAATGCAATATTATATTGAAATAAAAATAATTGGAATTTCTCGTATTGTTCAACAGTTTTCTAAAACCTGATTTTATCACAACCACCACCGGAGCCCTTACACACTGACTTTGACAAGGAATCGAAAGAGCATGCTCGTATTGCTGCACCTGTAAGGAACAAGTATAGCAAGTTTATACCTCGGAATTAATTTTTACTAAGGCTAAGGCCAGAAATTACTATTTCCACACTAACAATAATTTATAATATTATATCAGGCTGTATGTGCAGTTGAGACATTATTCAGGCAGCAATGTATTAGCAGAAAATTAGATTAACCCGTTTAGTAAGTTTTGTGGCTCACTCATAATTAACAAGAGACGTATGTATGATCTTTTTCAAATATTCGGTTGATATTATTCCGCCTGGTATTGAAAGGTATCCAAGTTACATTTTGTCAATAGATAACTTGGATTCCAGGTGCAATTGAATTTTAATTTGTTAGTAAAAGGAAAAAATAGCGTGCTTGTGCTGAATAATGCTCGTGCTAATGATTAGTAAAGCGAATAGTATTAAAATGTTACCGGTGTAAAGGTCTTAGAAGCTGCAGGAGCGAATTCTTTTGCATCGGGATTAAACGTAAACTTCTTTTTTAGTTTAGCATCCGCGTCATTGCCATTTTTATGGTCTCCTCCTGGATTTAGTGACTGACTATCTGTACCAGCAACGGGGTTGGGGGGTGTTGTTTCTCTAATATTGAGATTTACTTGGACAGGTGTTGTGGGCATTACGCTTACATTCGTTGGTGGATTTGTCGCATTCACTGAATACGTAGGAGTGTGAGAAGAGTTATTCGGTCCACTGGTACTTTCACCTACGTTTGAGGACGCGGTTACTGGTTGTGGGGGCACTGGAACAGGCGTGAACTCTTCTTTTTTGGATTTTGGTGGAATTGTCATGACGCTTGGTGGTGGTGCCGCATTATTTGATGGCGGACTTGGATTTCTACCCACTAAATTCGGGGCATTGGCATTGCTAGGGTTAGGGGCTGAGTTCATGTGCATATTTATTGCATGAGAGGGTGGCTGATTAGGTGGTATCCTTCGATTTTGAGGCGTGTCTGCTGTGTTTTGCAATCTAAACGTATTTCCGAATTCTTTAAGTTTGGCAGTATCGTCCCTTCCACCTGAAAATAATTAATAGTAATTGTTAAAGATGCATAATGGAGTTATAAAAACAAAAAACTAACTCGGTCTAGCATAACCAAGTCTTTCGTTTACCTCCTCTACGATCACCTCCTCCCCTCTCCATGGGAGCTTTATTTGCTACTCGAGTCTGCCTATTTCCGTCTTCTAGGCGTCTTCCAGGTCCATCACCATGGCCCCCAATATGACTGTATTGATTCTGAGGGGGACCCCTCCTTGAATCATAATTACGCCGTTCGTGGTGATACACATTGTTAGTGACCGGTGCATAATTATTTCGTGGGTTTGGACTTTGGCCGTAAATCGGTTTTCGAGTGTTGTTACTGTTACTGTTCATCTGCTGAGACTGTTGTCCATTATTGTTAATCGGATGACTGGGGACCACACTTGGGGGAGGAACATTTGGAGGTTGAAGAGTTTGCTGCCGCCTTGAAGGGGGTATATACTTATCGTTTCTAAAAAACAGAATTACATGTGTGGAATTAAAACCTAGAATTGGTTTACAACTGACTCAGAAGGTAGGGCAAGGTTTCACTGGTTGGGAACTCTATTTGAATACAATTAAAAATCCAGGGAGATAGTCATTGAGTAAAATAAACACTATCATTATTTTATAATCCTACTACAACACAAAGAATCTGGAGGTGATTATAACATTTCACTTACGCAACGTTGCTCTGGTTGTTGTTGTTTGATGAATGGTTTGCGTTATTGCGGGGTCTAACAACAGCTGAAAAGGCCTCTTCCTCGTCATCTCCATTTTCTACTTTTGTTCGTTCCCATGAAGTGGTATTCTTTTCGATTTCCGACGCTATTTGAGAAGCTTGTTCCTCCTGTTTCCGAAAACCTTCGTCAGATTTGTCGACTTTTGTTGTGTAGCCACTCAAATCCTGACTGAAAGATGAAACTACTCCATACATTTCTGCATTTTTCTTAAACATTTCTTCAGCCTCCCATCCGTTTTGCTGAAAACAATAATTGAATCAATCAAGACAAGTCACACCCCATCAAATAAAATTATCTGTCTTCTAAGATCAAGAAATGTGTAACGTGAACTTACACCACTGCCTCCTGTGTCTAAGTCTAAATCTTCTGCTCCGTCCTCCGCCCCGTCCCAAGGTGTAAGTTCTTTATCTCCTGAATTTTGCGTGCGACTGGAAGAAATGGCTGTGTCCGTCGCAAAATCTCTGGTAGCATAATGCAAATCCACGTTTTGGAACTTCAAGGCTAAAACCTTTAAAAGAAAACATCAAAATGTGATTTTGTTTGTGTGAACGACATGAATGCAGTTCAACTGAACCAATTCAAAATTAAATGATTAATTGAAGGAATACTTTTTCAGATGGAATCACAAGTAAGTCATAATGTTTGGAAATTGAAGCCTCGTCGTAGCTTTCATCCATCAGATGGGCTGCTTCTAACATGATTTCCATTGCTGGTGAATACGCCACAAATATTCCCTCATACTTCTCCCCATCACGAGTTGTTACTTCGGCTTGACAACCCACAAGGATTGCCATGTTATAAGAGAAGTGGGCATCTGATTCAGACTGCTTTCGGACTTCCGGTCTACATAAAACCAAACCAAATACAATTTTGAATATCATAAAATAGACAGTCCCTTCCAATGTCCAAACAGACTGAAAACCGCATCGATTTTCAAAAAGACTGATTTGGGAAATCCGTCCAACGATAACGAGGTATGGACAAACGGACTTTATACATGGGTTAATGACCTTATTGGCACGCTTGTTGTTACAAATTATCCAAACACATTTAAAGTATATACCGGCGAAGAAAATTCTAATTAAGAAATTAATTCCATTCTGTCGATGGCTGTTTGAAAGTGATGAAGCATAATATTATACAATGGGGGGTTACTTCGTGTACAAGTTTGCAATGCCAATGTTGAATGTTGGATGTTATATTTGAAAAAGTACTTACTTGTTGGGCTGGGGCCTTTGGCCCTTGCCTTTAATATGAGCCGTTTTCATTTCTGTAGAAGACTCCTACAAATAGCTCGACCTTGGAAGGGTCGACGTATCTGGCTTTTGACTCGGCACGAAGTTAATCTGAAAACATTCATTAATAATTGATCGTAAGCCAAGTTGCTGTAGGTTAGAGTACTGGGTTAATAACATTCAAAAAGTGAACTCGGAAACTTTTCTATCTACCCATGAAATGGAAGATTATTTGTGTATTTGATGTTTTGGACAATGAGTACAATTATATTAAATTGGTGGATGTCACTTACTTGGCTCACAATTGACAAAACTAAACAAACGAAGATGAAAAAATATTGTATCCCTTGACCTGATTTTCAACGAGAAATGTATCTATGTTGAACTAAAGGATATTATTTTCATTATTGTGAAAACTAGAAAAATGTCTCAGTTTTAACTGTAAACACAGTTCCGTTTGCTACTTTCGAAAAGATTGAAAAAACCAATAATGTTGGAGGTGTGATATACAAGTAAATTAGTAAATGAATACTTCTTTACTTCTTCCTAATAGTATACTTCCGTCGATCCGTCCCGTCCTTTTTCAGACTATAATATTACACTGTCTGATTGTAAGAGCGAGCACTGCACTGTGTTTGCGAGTAGAGTAGTCATAGTCGCAGTCTACGCTCACCGTAGTATTCAATATCAAAGAGTGTGCACAGTGTGCTAGTCCGTGTCTTGTGTAGTCTATTCGCCAGTTTAGTAGTAAAGTCACTACTCCAACAACCATACATAGTCGTTGCTGCATTCAAGTGCATTCACCAATTTTTCACCTGTGACGTCACAATCACCACGCGCACGAGTAGAACACTCAGACATTACTCACGGCCAATTCTTTAAACACGCTACCCACTTTGGGGTGGGGTCCGCATTCTAAACCAAATCACGTTTTAGCTAAAAAAACAAACTCTATTATCAAAGTTGGACCAAATACATTGACAAAATACTCAAAATACTATCAAAATACTTTTAAATCGCCATATTGTAATTTGTATTTAGTATTTTGAAGAGAAATTTTCAAAATGTATTTTGAGTATTTTGTATTTAGGGTTTCGAAAGTATTTTGTATTTTGTATTTTCAACCAAAGTATTTGGTCCAGCTCTGCACTCTGGAGACTGTAAGTAAAATGTCGTACTCATGTTATAATTTCTCCATACTTCAATTTCAGTAATAGCTTCTCAAGAAGCGAAATTGTGTACAGATACTGACTTTATTAGAGTATTTTTTCTGCTTGTGTCTTATTGAAGATTCAGTTATTCATTACTGAAAAATATTCTCTAAAATTGGCAACGAGATACTGACTTTCAAATTTTTTAACTAAACATAGAGTAGGTTATGTTTGTGAGTAACAACTGTATCGACTCCGTCAGTCAGTAGCAAATCTGAAATAATTTTTTTCTCAAAAAGTTGACAACCTAAAGTGAATCTGAAACAAAACCCAAAAGCAGGACCCTCTCAACT
>JABASD010005707.1:0-11781 GCA_019776165.1 Pogonognathellus flavescens
TGAATATATGAATTTATATGAATAATAATAATTTATATGAATAATATGAACATAATATTTTAATAAATTTGCATCTGCAATGGCAATAACTAATCATAAAATACTTTGGTTTTTGCAGCGATAAATCTAAAACCAGATAATTCCAATTTAAAGTCATGCGAAAAGAAAATTATTCATAGTATGTCGGTTCAAAAATTGAAGGCCTTACTGCAAAGAACTTTTAAGACTGCCAGACCACCTACCGAATTACAACTAGTGAGCTTGAGGGTAAAGAACAATTTTGCATTACAGTACAGTGTCATTAAATTAAATTATATAAAACGGAGAGCCGGGGTTATTTTGATTTTTACTGCCCTTTTAGAACCCAAATGTGTCCTTCATACTGGAAAATGACTTTTTTGACCTGAGTCAATATTCTGTAGAAGAAGGTGACACGCTAATTGTTCGTTGGTAAAGTTTATTTAATTTTGAATCAGTGAAATTGTAACATCATGAAAGAGACTACATGTTATAAGATAATAATATACGTTATAACATACCTACACATAAAACTCCCAGTGATATGAAACATACATTGGAAGTATCCAACATCTTTTAAATTATAATTATATCTATATGTTCGCGTAACAATCTAAAGTAACCAAAAAATCACAATTATTCTAGCTCTAGCTCTAGCAACTATAAAGTATTTTATGCACGTTTCTGAAATTATTTTTGAAGTTCATTGATTTTATTTAATGAAATCTTTTCATTCATTTTACTGACGTTTCTGAAGATCATTTTTAATCTAACGCAGTTTTATACTACACAATTTTGAGCATGTTGATATGAAAGACATTAATTTTATATTATGCACTATCCTACTAAATATCAATACTGGTGTGACTGACTGAATTAATTGTTACACTCGGAATTTTTAGTCATAATAAAAAATGAAACATTGTCATTTACGAGGTATCAATTCTAATTGTCCTGAGTTTGTACTTATCGGCCAAAATGCATGCAGCTTCATTAGATCCTCCACAATATTTTGACGATGAGAATACCGTAAGAAGTTTCCCTCCAAGCTGTACCTACAAATTTTGTAAAATCAATACATCAATTTTTAGTCTATACATTTTAATTGTACAGTACACTAATTGTAAGTATACCTATTATTTACATCCATACTAAAAATTCCACCCCTACTATTTAGATGCACATGTTATCTTACATTAGTTAGGAGTATCAACAAACCTGAAATCCTGCTTGTTGGACTTCATGAGCACGAACAACGTGAGATAGATTGTTTTTACTTAAAAAAGAATCTAATGCTTCCGAACTGAATACATGAGCGGTTCCTCTTCTATTTGAGGAATTATAGGAATAAATACTTACTATTATACTTTATACGTGTTACATATTGTTGTATTAATTGATTCCATGTCGCATCATGTAAATATACTCAAACTGCTCATACCTGAGATTCGCTCCAAATCCATCAGTTAAATGTAGTTTCGCCTTTTCATCTGGAGTTAAATTATCTGTATCCACATGTAGAGGATCACTCCACATAAGTTCCCATGCTACAGGACTTTCTGTCTCAGGTTGCCTTAGGGGACAAGGAATCGAGTTAATTATCTCCAATTTACCATCTCCGTGCCATGGGGGCACTATTCCACCATGGGCGCAAAAGATCTAAAATATCACAAATATTTTTTGTTGGTAATCTGGATTGAACTCAGTTCCATGTTTTAATGACACATTTATCTTTAGGTATTTTAATATTTGAAAGTCAGGGTTGGAAAAAAGTCGAAAGAAAGTCTCACCTTGTTATCAATGACAGCGGCAAGGGGCATACAATTAAAACAGGCATTCACTGCTTCCCACACTTGGTTTCCAAGCGCATCACCGAATTTTACCATACATTCACTATTGTATGAAAAACCAGGTTAGAAATACACGAAGAAAAATGAATACATATGATGAAGATTATGTTGTTATATATTAGTACTTGTAAAACGTAAACATTCTTTGAACTTCTTTGATCTCATGATTTCCCCTGAGCAAGAAGATTTTCATTGGGGCAATTATTTTTTGAGCGAACAGATATGATATTACTTCAACACCATGTACTCCTCTGTCAACGTAATCTCCAAGGAACAAAAAACTGGATGGGGTGAGTACAGGTCCCAACCTCCATAAAGCTTTCTCAAAGCAGACCAAATCGGGGAAATTCCCATGTATATCCCCTGTATCAGACACAGAAACAAGGTCGATCGTTAAAGTCACTATGTGAGTTGTGAGATTAGACTGGCGGATTAGATCGTTTATATCTAATATCGATGTAGAAATTACAATGACAATACGTAACTACGATAAAATGTTAATGCTTACCCATTATGTACACTGGCGATGATAATTCTAAGAGTCTGGATTCATTCATTAAGATTTCTTGAAGCACATTGCACAGATGAATAAGGCACTTGGCCAAAGATGCTTTATCTACCGTCCCCCAGTCGAAAGCTATCTTAGGTGCTAACCCGTTAGGATTAATCGGAATTATATTTTCGAAAAATTTTAACCCATTTAACATTTCATTAGGTTGAGAATCTTGCTTAAAGGAATCTACTGATTGTATTCGATTTGCAGATGGACCAAGAAATATCTTCTGCTGGTCCTCTCGCTCTCCAAGAATGCCATCTGCAACGGTTACGAAAATAATAAAATTAGTCAATAGAAGAATAAGTAAATCTTTGTAAATCTACGCAAATGTTAAATATAGTATAGTAGATAATATTTGTCCGCGAAATATATTGTAATTTCATTTCATATATGCATTCCGCAAGTACGTTCAATATCCCACAAAGAATGTATGTCCAGCAATGTTCCAGATTTTTTCACTCGAACCGAATGAGTTGCCAGGTCATACGAATTCCATTCACTTGCACCAAGTTTATCTGAAATTCAATTTAAATGAAATAAGTAAATTATTGTGTTTCTCGGATAAATATTTTCATTGTGCAAAGAATTTTGTTGGCTTTACCCAAGTCATGCTCCAAATTCATGGAAAGATTTGTTCTTGACCTCTTCAACTTGGCGAGCTGAGCTCTACTATCTGCGTCCACCCTCGTACGAAAAAATGCTGATATTGGTGTCGGGGAGCGTAACAAATGCGATGTCCCTCTGAATTTTAATTGTCCTACTGCCGTAAGAAATTCTGTTAGTGGCAATTTGTCACTATATCTATCTCCAAACACCCTATTAAAAAAATTGGAAGAAATATGCCTCCTGTGAATTTATCCCATATGTATGAAAGTGTGTGAGTACTTTCTTAGTGTTAGTTACTTTGCACTTTTTTGAGACTCCATCAAAACTGATTCAGGGTCTTCGCTTAATCCACGAGATTTTCTAATGTCTGATACCATCGCAGTAAATTCTTTATAGCTCAGCTCCCCATTGCTGTTTGCATTGTAATACCTATTGAATAAGAAAGAAATTACCAGTTACTCCATAATAGGCAATTAAATTTAATATCTGTAAATGTGGAAGTCAAATATTCATGATTGTGCATAAACCTGAATATATAGCGACATCGAATTTCCGCAGGAGGACCACCATGTTGGGTAATGGGGTCGATTACCGCTAATCCGTACATAAAATGCTGAAAACTTAGGCTGCCTCTATTTTGAAAATCGAAGCACCTATAAAAATAAATACAATTGATGACAATGTAACACAGTCACTAAAAATAAATATACAGTTGAATTCTTTCAGACATTATAATGATAACTTACCGGAATAAATTTTCCAGATTCGTGTCTGCCCATCCCAATTTTTTCATAAACTGACAAAAAGCTGCATACCCCATGGAGTGAAATGGTGCCGAAAGTGTTATAAATTCTCGGTAAATGTTTTCTTGTTCTGTGTTGATTTGCATCAATCGAATCCAAAAACAACAAATTTATATAAATTCTGTATGAACACAGGCTTGATTTAAACCAACTAACAAGTAAGTCGGTAAAGTACTTTTTCTTACCGAATCTTCCCAACTGTGCAGCTTCCACTAGAATCTCAAACCCTGATTTTTTTGTTTTTGAAAAGTCTACACCAACATATGTGTTTTCAGCGGTAAGTTCCGTTTGGTAAGCAACTGGCAGCCCCTTTTTCTCCATGATTGTAAAATTGTCGATTATTTCTCTGGATACCAATCGTTTTATAAGTAAATAGTTCTGAGAAATCGCATTAATGCTTGTCCAAATTCCGGGGAAAGTCTAAAAAAGAAGCACATGCTGCTTTAACAGATTCTTACAAAAATAAAAATTAGTCAGTGGTTTACGTACGTCAATAATTATCATTTTGGCCTGCGCCGGAACTAGAACAGCATACACAACATGAATAAGCATCCTGTTTACATCCGGATGAAATTTTCGGTCCAATCTCACAATACCCTGCAGAATGGCTGTAAGCACTCCTATATTTTTTAGGAACTTATCTATCACTTCGAACCAAGATTCATTCGGTAGTACTTTAAGACCTAGTAAACTATATCCTCTATCGGTTTGCTGAAGAAAATATCTAAAATTATATAAAAAATAAAAATAAAAGCAAAGTTCTATCATTCAAATTCATATTATAAACAGCTTCTGATACTTATTAAATTATAGTTCTTACTCATTTTTTCCTTCTGCAAATGTAGAGTAAAATGCAAGTGAGATATGGTCATTTGTGGCCGCATTCGTAACTGAAGATTCTTGAAATTCTCCAATTGCTGCCGTTACATAGGTTGATATTGGAACCGGTGGCACCAACGCTGCAGGAAGCCCTTCTACATTCGGGATAGTTTGAATAGGATTTCCCATGTTTTGTGAAGTTTGATTTGGAGAAGCCATCGTTGATATCCCTCTTGATTACCTATACAACATTTTAATTTGGTAGGATTTAACATTATTTTTAAGTGATAAGTTAAATTGTACTAAACCTAAGAAGTCCTTACGAAACACAAAATCGAATTTGATCAAACCAAAAACAGCTTATCTAACAAGTGTCTACAGATAAATTCCTTTACACAAAACTTACGAATGAACCTTGCACCAAATGAATAGTGATATTATTTTCTTACTTTACCTTATAATTTTTGTCTCTGACTGCAGTGGCTGCTGCAAGATTTTTGAACAAACGATTTTGATTTCTCCTATTTCCAATTCCAAAATGTCAATCGACACAAGGTTGGAGTGTTCTAATAATTTTTAAACAAGATAGTAATTCATAATAATGTTGTAATATTTAGGCCATTTTATGTAAAATTATTTTGGACCTCAATTTAAACAAGTACGAATTTGAAATGAAAAGGTTCATCTTTGAGACAGAAGCGTTTTTAAACTCTTTGTTTACATAAAATAGATGACTAAACCTGTGTGTAACTATAGGCACGTGGCAAAAACACAACGCTTCCATTAATCTGCAGGTTCGACTTACATAATACGACGGGAAGGTCGGAATTTTTGTAATCTTCGTTTTAAAATGCATAGGCAAGTAAATACGTAGAATTTGATACAAGTTCTATGTAAATGAAGTAAACGTATCTTTTGCTTCCTTTGTAGCACACAAGTTTTATAAGCTGGAATGAATGTGAATGAAGGTTTATTAATGCATCTGTAGTCTGTAGAGCCTGCCTCTGCCTCCACGATGTATTATACTGGTACAGAAAGTACCTACAGATACGGCGATACCTTTATGAAATGAAGGATATGCACTATTCATTCATACAACACATAAGAATTAGATTTATACAAGCTAAGTAAGTAATACTCGATATTATATTTAATTGAGAAAGTTAATAACCACAATATAGCCATAGACTACTCGGCTACAGGTACACATAGTACATTAGTCTATGTGCTTCAATAAGTCTATATAGAACGGGGGCAAGAATAGAATTTAGATAATTACAACGTATCAAATAAGATCCTAAGAGATATCAGCCTAGAACTGTCGATGTGTTATCAAGCAAATAAATAAATTCATCAATCAATCAAAATCAAATCTTGTACCATTTACCATGTAGATGTTCCATTTTCCATATATGAGTACTTCATATTATATGGAAATTATTAAAAAGGAATTGATATTACTTTAGTTTCTTCGACCTTACTTGAAGTAAACAGTAACTTAAATTTCCGAGTTTACGAAACAGGTTAATTTTTCAACACAGTACGGTATGTCTCGCGACGACTGTAAAGCAACTACAAACTCCCGAACCCGAATCCTTTACAGGAGTACACTGCTGTCTCAACATGCCTCATCCAAGTTATTCGTTATTTCCTAAAGCTAGAAAGAGGTTCCATTATAATGTGACTATATGGCTTAATGGCTTTCATTATAAAGTATGTAGACTTCATATAAGAGTTATAACGCATAAAATATTATCATTTTACTGTATTTATGTGCACACTATTGAAAATCTGTATTAATGTACTGTTACTGTACCTACTTATAATAATCTAAATTATTCAACTTGTCCAATTATCTTATATGTGATTCATGTGAACAATTGTGGTACCACACCGTAAGATGATATCTTTAGTAGTAGATGGGTACCTTTTAATGCTTAATATCTGTTATCAGCACTTACTGTATTCAACTTCAAATATAGAATTGATAATTTTCAAAATATTCATGCATTTGTTTTGTAGCGTGTACCGATTTACATTAAAGCTTCAAATAACTTTTCAAGTAAACATCAACGCTTAATTACTTCCTTTCCTTTTATGTAAGAAGCAAATGTATTTACGTTTATATCTGCTTTATATTATACCTTGAGAATGTTATGTCGTGCTAAGAGCACTTATTTTGTGTGCACAAAAAGATTCAGCTCTTTATATCAGTATATTACTGTCTGTTTCAAAAAAATAGGACAAAATATTCTATAACCTTATCTGGCGCGCGATTAATGTTTGTTTATTTGTGACGTCATAAATAAACAAGTTTGTCAACAAATATTTAAATATTTTACAACAAAAGAAAATTCTTCTCATAATATTATTGTTGCTTAATAATAAATAAAAAGTTTCGAAAATGAAACATAAAGATTTCAGTGTCTCCGATAAACAATTCATCGTCAATTTGCACGCCTTCTTTGTACTGGAGAAGAAAAAGTTGCAAAAATACATTAAGGATGGTAAGGCCTAATCAAGGGTGAAATTATTTCTACTACTTTTCATTGAATAAAATTGAAATATGAAGTTATTTGTGTAATAAATTAAAATATTTTTAAGGTAAAGTCAAAGAGAAACAAATACCATTCGATTTTAAAAATTCAGAAAGGAAAACGGCTACAGCTCTGGGAATCAGCAAAACAAGTGTTCTGAGAATCGTCGGTGAACAACACAAAAACGGAAGCGTAAAACCTTCAGAGAAAAATAAAAGCGGACGTAAAAAGATAAAAGTGGACAGTTTCTTTGAAGGAGTGATTAGACGCATAGTTCTCCGATTTTATTCAGAAAAAGTTTACCCTACCCTTAACATGATTCTTCAAAAACTGAAGGAAGACAAGAATTGCCCACGAATGTCAAGAGCTACATTAAAGAGGATTATGACTAATCAGCTTAAGTTTAAATTTCTAAAATTTCACAACAAGCCAGTCCCTCTGGAAAGGACAGATATCACGGCACAAAGGCATGAATTTCTGTACTCCACGAAGTTGTATAGAAGTTTAGGCTATAAAGTAAGTTTACAGTGTCAGTTTTGAATGATGTAATAAATACGATAGAAATTGATAAACAATAACGTGGAAATACCGAAAGCAAAGTTTTTTTGTTAATCTTTGCAGCTATATTTTCAAGACGAAACGTTTATAGTTGAAAGTCATGGTCCGGAATGGGGGTGGCATTTGCCAGGTGAATCTGTGCTATCCGTAGAGACGTCAAAGTCAAAGTTAGATACGTGGTTACGCGGGGTAGGCCATAGGTTTGCGGACGATTTAATGGGTTAGTTTTTAATAATAATTACTTCGACTCACTCATTTCACTATAAAATTGTTTAAGATAATGTCCACCACAAAATTTTTGTCAAAAGGCGGAGTGTCCAGTAGACCCTCCGGTAAAGGGAAAAAAATTATTATTTCTCATGTCGGCTGTGAAGATGGATTCCTGCCAGAGTGTGCCGATATTTTTATTGGAAATATGAACAGCAACGATTACCATGATGAGATGAACTCAAAGCACTTTGAAGATTGGTTCGAAAAGTTCTTAATGGTTGTTCCAGAAAAATCAGTGATTGTCCTTGACAGGGCTACATATCACCGACGTATCGTTGAAGAGACTAAAAATCCAAGACTATATTGGAACAAACCGGAGATAGAAAATTGGCTGAAAAGTCGAAACATCCGTGTACCCAAGCCATTTCAAACATATGACCAAATGACAATACCTTTGTTGCTGACTTGGGCTAAAAAACATGAAATTACTGAGAAGTATGTTGTGGAAGAATTAATTGAAAAATCTAACAAAGATATAAAGTTATTGTGGCTACCGGTTGCTCACTGTGAGCTTAACCCAATTGAGCTTGTGTGGGCTTTTATCAAACGAGAAATTGGATTACGTAATACTACCTTTAAAATAAAAGATATTTTGAAACACGCTCAAGATGTAATTTCTGAGGTGAAACCGGAACTTTGGAAGAAATGTATGGAACACGTTATCACTTTAGAAGAAAAAATAAGGACTCAAGAAGGATTGGCGGAATCAACTATCACGGAATTACAGCGAATCGTTATACCACTTGGTGAAACAGATTCTGAATCTTCCGATGACAGTGCTGAAGATGCAGAAGACGAAAATAGTATGTTTTTACTAGTTATAGTAAATCCTTTCTGCTCATGGTTACATTTTCATACCTATTAAATACTTTCACAAACAGTGTTGTTGTATTCTTGTAGGTACGGCTAGTGCATTTGGATTAGAAGATCGTTCTAATCGTTGCAACAATGCGTTAAGTACAAACATGTTTACTCAAGATAGCGATTGTTTACTTTCACCAGATACCAGCGTCGAAGAAGATTGTCAAAGTAATTCATCGTTAGAAACGGAAATAAACATTTTTTGCACATGTAAGTCAGTCAACAATTGCTGCAAGACAATGAGATGCATGTGTAAGATGTACAAAAAGAAATGTGGGCTGGAGTGTCACCCGAAGATTGCACATTGTCATAACCGGAGTCCGCAGTAGCCGCGGTTGTAAGTCACAGTGCAAAAACTTCAGTTTGGGTAAGTGTTCCAACTGTTTGCATTTAAAATTTAAAGAATTCAAAGGGAGAAAAGGAAAAATATTAACACGCTTGCTTTAATTTTAATTTCAGCCAGGTTCGTTTGTTGTAATCTCCCAGAAGTGTCCTGGATTTCCAGTTTGTCCAGGAATAATACAATATGATCAAGTATCATTTATTAATCGCATCACCATTTAGAAAATTCTCTCTGTATACTATTCTGCTGCAAGACAGTGGAAATATAATAAATTCGTGTAATTCAGAAAATCCGTTGTTGTGGATACAGTGACATTAGTGAAATAGTTCAAAGCGTGTGCCAGTTAACGTGTCAGAGGAAATATACTGGTCTCAGGTCCCATTTTTTTGAAATAGACAGTAATAAAGACAAAACAGTGACATTAGTGAAATAGTTCAAAGCGTGTGCCAGTTAACGTGTCAGAGGAAATATACTGGTCTCAGGTCCCATTTTTTTGAAATAGACAGTAATTGTATATGCTTATGACAAAGTAATACATTTTACTTACAAGCAACATTTACTTGAAATAAGTTCAGAACCTTCCAGTCAATGTCCTTACATTTTTATAAGTCTGTCTCATTGTCAGTCCTAAGTTCAATATAACAAACACGAAGTCTTTCCGCCCGTATAAGTACAACATGCAGTAGCCTAAGCGTAGCGGATGCAGCATTAAAGCCGAAACATTTCGTAAAGGAAATTGAGTCGAAAAGCCTTTATACCAATTTCCCTTGTGTTATGTTTGTTCTACTTACTTCTACTTATGTTAACAAAGTAATTTACCTGAGTTATCCACCCGGCAGCCATGAAAAATTCTCCGAAGTGAAAGTTTGTTCCCGGATGTAGCACCATTTGTTGAGTGATTCTTTCACAATCTTCAATGAACAGTTTAGCATGATTATTATATCATTTAGGACTTTTCTACTCCTAACTCTTTGACAAACATTAAAGGAAGTACTACCTACAACATATTACGTTCAGATATGGGTACGCACATTTAATAAATCTAAGTAAGTTTACATTTCGTTATAGCAAAAATTGTTATATAAATAAAATATGGCAAGGAAATCTCAGTAGAGTTACTTTTGGAAACACAATACTTACCTAAATGACTTTGGTACTGTGAATGTAAAATGTACAGAGTGCACTAATGGCTAAAAATATTCTGCTTTTATGTGCATTATACAGTATACACTAAAGAGACATTTTACATTTATCTTTATTTACAATCCGTAAAAGGTTACCAATTGTTCCGAAATTATCTCAAGTCTCAAGTGTCCCATGCTTTCATCACTAAACAATTGCATTACATTATTGACGGATATTCTCGACGTTATAGTCGATTGGAAAATGCAAATACCATTAGATAGTGTTGGCGAAGATATCTCTCGTGCCATGCCAAGTCAACGGACATAACAGACTTGAATGTGTATTTTAACTTCATGAACGTACTTTTACAGAAAGAAGAGTGTTAAACCAAAATTGCAGTGGAGATTGAGTGTGTATGGACTGCTGCGTGGAATAGCAAGTCAATCGAAATAACATTTATCGTCTTGTTCTCTTGAACACACTCCATCACTCACTCAATTACACAACGTAAAATGAATACGAAATGATTGTATTAGATTATGCATATTGAATCGGGCACTTTGCTTTCATGGTACGGGAATCGACTTTGAGTGCGAACACATCGGAAAGTAAAGGGGGATTGCATGTTTTGCTCTGTTCATCAAATCGCCGGTCGCCACTCTTCTTTTCTTTCTAGCACCCTTTCCCACTTACTTTCCGTGACTCAAGTGTCATCCGTCAAAAATTTCGTCTCAATCCATTCAATATTCAATTTTCACGAAGATCCGAACAAATTAATAGAAAAAACAGGGAGGAAGCCACCCGTTTGTACCAATTGTAGCACTGCATGACAGATAAAAATTTTGCCTTTATATACTGACCAGGGCTAGGATAGGTAGGACATTGTCATATTTGTATTGGTAAAAGCTACTGACTTGATTTAATGTCATATTTTGCATTTAAAGTCATATCTGTCATATTACGGTTTTAAAGTCATAAAACGTCATATTTGACTAATTTTGCAAAAAATATAGTATTTTTTTCTAAATTATTTGCTTTAATACATATTTTAAGCAAAAAAGTCTAAAAAATAGCAAAAAGCCACAAAAAATTTCGCGCTGCGCGCGAATTTAGTGTGTTTATGGGTTGTTTTTGACTAAATTTGACACAATTTTTTGCGCTTCGCGCGAATATGACACTTTTTTGCACTAAATTTATTGTGTGCCCTTCACAAACAGAAATCATGGGTACGCCCTTGTTGATTTTACATACAATAATTGAATAAAATTAATTTCTGCAACGTTAAGAACAGTTTGATTATGCTAATTTTCATTTCGAAAAACCAAAAGCTCATTAAAAGTCAAAAATTAAAGCTGATTTAAAAATTATAAAGTCATATTTGAAGTCATATTTGGTCATTTTAAAGTCATAAGTTCATACATATTTGGCCATTTAT
>JABASD010005708.1:0-11776 GCA_019776165.1 Pogonognathellus flavescens
CGATGTAAACCCCACTCTCACTTTTGCAGTTACATAAAAATCTCCCTACTCTCACAAAATATAGGACAAATCGCACGCCTGTATAAAACGCAAAGCAACAATCTACGAACCGTGCATCTTAATGCATATTATAGTGTCTCTTTTCTTATGGTTTAAAAATTATGTGCTACAAGTTACAAACGATTAACTATAGTAAAACATCTCCACATGCAATGATACCGTTTGTTTGACTGTTTCCCAAAAGCTGTGCAAAAGTTCTGTTATATTATGAAATATGAAATGACTATAGGTACTGTAATTGTGACAATTTAAGTCAAGTCATCTTTGACAATTACTTTGGTCATAATGAATGAAATTGAATTGTTAATTACCGTACAAACCTACTCATATTGTTTTAGTTATAATGTTTTTGCCATAAAACTACCCGTGTTGTGTAAATACATGGTACATCCTACACAGAAACTCGGCCGACAGGTGTACGAGCTTTAATGTTGGGAATATGGTCGAACAATACAATTTTCTAGTCATCATAAGGCATAGGGAAAGGAAAAGTCGCTTTCTGCTTAAGAGTTTCCTGTGATCATAAGGTAAATTATATTGAATGATAGTAAATTGTGGGAAGATTAACTGTCTAGACATGAAAATTTCAGACGTTCAGAGATTGTGTTACGTCTGGGTTTTTAATGGCCTTTATTATTTTTATATTTACAATATGACAGGTTTACCTGGGTTTGCTTTCACTGAAGAAAAGAAGAGACATGCGAATACCTACAAGATATTATTACAGATACAGACGGGTAATAATAGTTGAAGACAAAGAGACAGATGCAAGAAGTGTAGTAGCGAATGTTGCGTCTCTTGATTTCACTAATGATTTCTACCTACATAAGTAGTTCTTTGCAAAGTAACCGCCTTTACACGCCTTGCCCTGTGATTCCCACTTTCCCACCTGTCTGTCGAACCGTAGTTGACAGATGCGAAAAGGGAAAACAAAAAAGAAAAGTATTGTTCCAGACTGCAACTATAAACTAAAAAAGCAAGCCTATAGTAAATGGTAGAAGAAAGTTTTACAAGAATATTACAAAATTTCTTAGAAAGTAATTTTCTAAAATTAGATTATTAAAGCTCGTCTTCTTTTTCATTATCTACATTTTCGCAGAAGATTTCTTTAATTATAATAAATCCTATATTCGTTTAATTGTAAATAAAATACTCTAAAGGTCATATCACATTCTGATTCGCTATAATTACCTTGAAGACATACTTCTATAGTAGTTATATTTGTGACAGTAATAGGATATATTTATTTTCATTAGAATAGAATTTGTTTGTATTTCTAGAATTTACATTCATTGTTGATTTTTATTATATACTCCCATTCGCATCCCACACACCATCGTTAGCATCTACTCTGTTAACAAAGCATGCTTGAAAGACATTTTGAGATTTTGTTTGCTAAACACCTACACAAATGGTCTCATAGTCTCATTATGACTTTCCCATAGTATTTCTTAACAGAACACGCTATACAGATAATAGATATGTTGTATATATTCTATAGATACTAATTAGTTAGGTGCCTATATATATGTATTATATGTAGCTGATGAAGAATCTATACTGTGTATATAGAATATCCATATTCAAAAAGATTTTCTGTATACAAATAATCTTACATATTGAGCTACTTTCTTGTATAATGTAGTCCATGTTAAATATTCTCTAGAGATTCATTCCAAGCTGTTGCTGTAATACCATTGTAACCAGGAATAATACCATGAAACATAAGCAGGGTATTCCAATCACGCCGCCGAATGCTGATAATGCATTGTCTTTCCCTACAACGTAGAAAAGACGGGTGGATAAATTTGCGCAACAGTTTCCGTGTGGAAGAAATGAGGAGAGCCTACAGGTAAACTGGGATTGAATCCATCTAATCCTCTGATCCACTTTATTTCACTACTCGAGCGTAGTGTATATATGTGCCGAAGAATGAAGTGCTTTATTCGTCCAGCAAAACTGTGTATATAGATATAACCCAAAGTTAGTTTGCAATGCGATCAATGTATTTAAGCTATTAGTGACGCACTAATCGTGGGCTTCTCTCTTTCCATTTGCTATTATGTCTGTTACTCCGCGTTGAGAAGCGCACAGTCAATACAAAATCACATTTGGGGGAATCCATGCAACAACACAAAAAGTCTTCTGGGATAAATATCCTTTCTGTCCACAGTATCAACCTTAATCCTCTTGGATTTAGGTGCTAAAACGGTAGCCGGTGACGGTAATACGGTAACACTGCTTTATTTACCCAAACCTATTACACAACAAACTATCCTACTCCTACTTCTCGTGTTTCTGCTTCATACAGTCTTTTTAGAGGAATATATATTTACAAATAATATTGTAATCATGGTATGTACAACTTGTTGTTAAAAATAATTAATTTAATCATTTACAGGATCTGGATATATAAACAGATATTATTATTACATGTATCATTTCTACAGCATTATTACAATTTCTTGCCTAGGTACTTGAACATTGCTAGTGAAAGTAATGTAGGTATCATTTTTATATCTGTCATCTGTTAGTACGGCAAAGTAAAATCCATAGTAGTAAAAGTAAAGGATGGTAATGCACGACATGTGCAGATATAAAATGTACATACTTTAGATTGTAGTTTTCGATGTATATTTTCCACATAGGTTTACTTTGCCATACTTTCAATAAAATCCACAATGTTTTAAAATGCCCAAGTAAATAAACCGTGAAATTAGAATGTTTATCGTCTTTTCAATAGGTAGTAGACCTGGTAAAAATGAAAGTGTTCCTAGTACATACTTTCACTTGCAAAGATGACACTACTAATTGCGTATTCATAAAATAACATAATTTCATAATTTTCATAGTTATTGTAGGATATTTCACTGTAAAAGAATTCACTGTGTATCTTAAGGCGAAATCTTAAGTCAGTACCAGTATTAAAATTCTCTATTTCTCACTTCATCTTTATTTTTAGAATTTTTTAAACATGCCACATGGAAAGTTTCTACCAGAACAGTCGGGTAGGTAAAGAACGAAGTGTGTAGCTGAGTGAGGAGAAAATAGAATACCGTAGAGACGCCCAGAAGAACAAACATTTAATGATGGATGCAAGACATCTTTAACTGAGATATTATTCGTTTAATGTAGCCAATTTATTTTTATGATCTCAAAATCTCAATTCATCGAACTCTAAGAAACATGTAAAAAACACCAACTCGTTATATATAAGTGGAATAACAATATCTGAGAGTCTCTGATATTCTGGCCCATTGATATTGCAAGTATAAATGTGGTTGTAACAAAATAAGTAAACGCAAAGGCAAGACATATTTTGCAACGACAACATCAATGCATTTTTTACAAAGTAAGCTTTGACCCTACAAAATCATTTATTGGTAATATTGTTTGTAAAGGTATTTTTACAACAAACTACTTGGACATTTTTTATCTTTTGATATACCAATATTTGATTTACCAAGGTATGCAAGATATTAGTAACATAAATATTTTCTTTGTGCTTGTGTTTACCTTTAGATAATGCTATAGTACATACATAAGTAGCCAGAGATATTTTTTATTATGATCCTTATTGCAAGTTACTGTGTACACATATTTTGATAAGTTTAATGTCAACACTAAACGTGTCATTTGTGGAACAGCGTGTAGCAACAAATCGAATTGCATTATGTTCCCACATGGAATTTGCTATTGACATTACTTCTACAATTGTACATTCCATGAACGTATATAACATAACACATGGGGCAATAGGAATCACAAACACTTCCATAAGCGTCATTCTCTTTTATCAATATAAATAATACTTATGTACTTACGTCATTCTTAATACATAAATTCAGGTACAATTGTGAAATGTCAATACTTAATTACATACCATACTGAATATATAAGCTATTTACATATAAGAAATATTTCAATAGAAATATCTCAATAGAATTAGACTACAATAATGTCAAAGGATCAGGGATAATATGGGTATAGCTTTGTAAATCTCATGCGTCATAAATTCAGTCTAAATAGAATCTCATGATTTTATGTTGTTGTCGTATGTAGAAGAAGATTATTGTCCATTGACAAATCTCAGCTTGCTTCCGTCATGTGACTCTGTAATTGAAACTACAAAGGGAGTAAGGGAGTATAATATTCGTTGAAATCCAGTATTGCACGTCAATAATTGCTTTGACGAAAGTTTGCTTCACCTTTCCAAGTACGTCACAGTCACAGAAAAGTCGTAACAAACAAAAGAACTGTGGAACGCACAGGTAAAACTAGGCAAGTAAAGCAACAGCACCTTAATCAAAGTAAAGAATGAATCGTATACGAACTACAATGCAACTCTTCATCTGTTCACTTTCCCTGCAGGTTTCCTTGTGCACAATGCAACGCAGACAAGGTGAATCGTATAACAAACAAAATGCATTTTATATAGAGATAGTCAGTCTGTTCATCTGTTCAAGTTAGAACGGTTGTCAAACGATTTGTACTTACTTCACTGATAAATTACTATCAATGTCAAAGTGTTATTTTGTACAGATACAATGTACTATACCTACTACTACTCTTACTGTTATATGCAACTGACGTTGTCTCACCGAAACTAACGATGTTCATGTGATACAATTTACTGTTACTCTGTGTGGAGTCACATGAATTCATTCAAAGGAATTCTTTGTAAAATGAGTGGGGTTAAAATTTCATGACCTTCACATTCTTTGGCGGACACAGATTCTTTGCACCTTCATGTTGCATGTTCTTTTATTCAGACTTGGAATAAGGAATTAAATTTTGGAATTCTGTTCAAGATTCAGGTTATATTAATTATTCAGCAGCAGCATGTTACGGTAATAAAGTAAAGTTTAAGCACTGAAAAGTTACTTTACGCAAGTAGGAAATTTATTTTAAACTGCAACTTTGTACATATATACTTACATGTAATACGTGTAGGAAGTATTTTGATCAAAATTTAAGGTACATATACATAGTAAGGTACATAGTAAGACAAAGCGTTACAAATCACAAAACAAATAGCAGGAAGAAGAACATTTTATTTGTGCTCGTAACACATCCGACACGGGAGAAAATGTAACTTAATAAAAACCTTGTTTTCTATAGAATTTTGCTATCTTCTGTGTGTGCATGGCATGGGTTGCTTGTTGGGCTTTATCCTGGAATAGTACAGACAAAAAGACTTTCATATTTATGGAATGTAATATGGAAAAGTGGAAAATGAAATTCTTGTTGTTCTAAAACACGGAAGAGAAGAAAGTTCTTGTGAACTTCTTATAATGAAACTACGATTTGGTTTACTGGCCAGCTTTATTTTATTAATTTCCGACTTTTATTGTACTTGTTTTTAAATATTTTTAGTTGAGTGAGACATACTATTCTTATTACTATTGCATACATATTATTAGATAAAGTCATCCTGCCTAACGGAAAGTAAATTCTTATTAAGGATAAAAGCATACAAGACAATAAGGAATACAAATCAAGATGTTTAGTACATGTACCATATTATGACGGTATGTTGCATGTATCTGTAGTACTACTACAATATGCAATATACAATACATTGGTTTGTTTGGGTTGCATTATTGTTTATGCAGCATAAAGAGAAATCGCATATGTTACAAAGTTCGGTCGGGTCCGCTTTTAACCTCCGTATGAATAGCATGTATTAATTTCCTACTATAAGTAACTCAAATTAATTCTTATCATTAAACTGCTTTATAAAGTAGAGAATTCCAAGTTGTGTTTAACACATTATATCGATAATACATTTAACATTATATACAGATTTACAAATACATAATTAACCTACCGATTTGCTTTCTCTATTTACATAATACTCTTACTTTTTAACACTGAATGACATACAACAATGAAAAAATTTAATGGACACTCCGATAAAAATGTACGATGAGCACAATAAATATATTGAAAATCTAAGCACATACTTTCCAAGTTATACTGTATAAAAGCAGGAACTTGTCAAAAGTAAAAAATCAGTCGAATATATAAGCAGTGTACTCACAATACCCAGTCATATGATCATGGAATCACAGACACACTCTATCTTTACATTTAAAACACAGACAAAAAAGTCCAATCTGTTAAAATCATTTATTTTCTGTGAAAAGAATCACAATGAGCAAACAATTCGCTGAAATGTGTAAGAAGTTTAAACCATTAAATTTGGGCGTAGTATTTGTAAGCATTTCATTTTAAACAATATTTTACAGTATCAATCTATATAGGTACTCATATATAGTAATCGTCGTAATGAGAAAGCTTGATACAGGGATTTTAATAGGAGTGCCTAATGAGAAAATGTAACGAGTTTAATAAAACCACGAAATTCTGACTTGAAATGACACTGGGACTTTCATTCTGCTAGCGCCGAGTCCACAGTCCAAACATTCCTATGAAAAGCTGGTTTTATTAAAGGAAAGGCTTATAATTCTTAACATTGTAGAAAGAAGCCACAGGGGAGAAGTCCATTTAGACATTACACCCACATACATTAAGTGAAATTGGCTTTGCGGTTGCTTGCAAAACACAGAATAATAATATTTGACTTTTCATAAAGCGAATATGTAGCCATTAAATGACTTTAACTCATTAACTTCTACCTTCAAAGCTTCACCTACAATCTGAAATGATAATACTCACATTGTTACATTTCATATTCCATTGAAGTCGTTATAATCATCTTTTATAGCTCAAGTAAATGAAAGCGTGCTAT
The DNA here is from genome assembly GCA_019776165.1 of Pogonognathellus flavescens. Lineage (NCBI taxonomy): Eukaryota > Metazoa > Arthropoda > Collembola > Entomobryomorpha > Tomoceridae > Pogonognathellus > Pogonognathellus flavescens. Next base: position 6,815 of record JABASD010005708.1, read on the forward strand.
TTATCTCAACAATATCCTTCTATAAATTGTATGTACTGTATATCTATATATGGAAAGCACACCAAGGTATACAAATACTTTTGAATCACAGAGTATATTCAAAAGAAGAAATATTTTAACTCATTCTACAGCACAGCTGTATAAAATACATCAAATGCAATGGATTCAGTTATAAATTCACGTAACATTAGCAAGCACAATCCTTCCATCATCTTCACTGTGAAAAATACAACGAAATATTTGTATTCCCATTGACAAGAATCTTTGTCCGTCTTTCCACGATTTCTCTTCTGTCTTAAAAGTCCAAATCGTGCAGCACCCATGTGACCTTAACAGTAAACTGCGGAAAAATTGCTATAATTATCTGTGGAATCATGTAAAATATCCTTATAGAGCGTGTAGACATAGAATGTGCAAAAATATATACGATTTAAGTATGAAACTTTCTTTGATGTATATTTTCCTGGTATTTTGTAGGTAAAAATATCATACATCAAAACTTACAGCAAATCTACAAAGGGTAAGCAACTTGCAGTGAAAGTACATGGGAATGAATGGGAATCCATAAAGTATCGTTTTTGCTATTAAATTATTTCGGTCGAACACAAATACATTCGTGACTACTTATATGCACTTACTACGTAATACCTATATACATAAATATATCTGCCTTAACTACTAGAAAGTTGAATACATTACAAAAACGTGTCTATAGGTACACTGAGTGGAATATATGAGAAGTTCCATAGATAGAGACAGCTAAATAAAACTTAGTGGAACAGATGAGAATGAGAGGCGAAATAAAAATAGCGTGCTGTATGTTTAATATAAAGAAGGTGAGAGAGAAGAAAAAAGTCTCTAGAGAAACTCGTATTCTTCAAATACATCTTCCCTGTCGACTTGCCTCAACACATTTGCAGTACATTTCCTTCTACCTGTTCTCCTCCCATTACCTTTACCATCACCAAACCACGAAACCCACATAATATATCTACACACTGCATAAAAACAAGTATCCGGTAAAAACCAGGAGCAAACCACCCGAGCACCACGTAGAACGACCATTTTAATACTTAGAACTTCCACAACTGTCAGACTTCCTTTGCTTCCATAGTTCGAGCTACTTCATCATAAAACTAAAAAACTACATGCATCTAACTTGTCAGAAAAATCGAGCAAAGCAACAAGAGAAATAGAAAATTCAAAGAAATGCTTCATTTTACGGTCTTCTTGGTCTGTCTGTGTTTTGCCTCAACGTATATAAGAATAAAAGTATAGCTCTGCTCTGGCTGAACGTATAAATAGTTGAAGTGCTCACATAGATAGATAGACACACGTCTTTTTATACTTTCACTCAACATGAATAGTTGCCTTCAATGAAAACTCTCAATCTACGCAATTCTAGTATATTCTTCTTATATATTTAGCTTCTCCTTTGAAATCCGAGATAAAACGAAACAGAGCCACAGAGAATAAAGCTCAACTGAACATCTGAATTCCTTTTTGAATTCTTTCACCCGTATGCAGTTCCTTATTCTTCTCCCTATATATTTCATTGTGCCACAAGACACATAGCACCTTAAATTCTTATCCCACATTCATTCTTTTGTAATAACATATATAGTTTCGCTTTATTAGTATCTATACATATTTTTATTTGTTATTTGTATATAGATAGGTACTTTAGGTACCCACCACTTTTGTTTACCCTGCTAACAATGTTAATGATTACTATAGACCTTAGATTTTCTATCATCGTAACACGCAACTACTATCATCGAATATATTGCTTTATCTTACAAGTTAAAAGTTATCTTACACCAAGTTTGTTTTTCGAATTTAATCTGGATTGTTACGGATGAGATTACATTTTTTGTTGACTTTTCTTTTCAGTTTATACAATAATGATAGACCATATAGGTACATCCATCAATTTGCATAAAATTTTCAATACCTGTAATGTTTTGTCTGCCTTTTTGTAAACAGTTTACAAAAGAGTCCCTGTTTGAGATAGTCAGATAGTAAACTAAAGATAATACTTAAACTAAATCTTTTATACGTAGGTCTAGGTGTGTATGTACTTACCTGTACGTATCTTGCTTTCAATAGTGATATTTTTCCCAGAGGTGCTATTCTTCACGTGTATTACATACACAGTGGTATCTTGATATGCAGTAATACAATACTGTGTACACAGGTAGCCTGCTACAGGAACTACAAGAAATTTTGTTGTGCCACTACAAACGGTAAAAAACATTTTAATAACTATCATTGTTAGCTGTCCCTGACTTCACTACAAAAGGATACCACAATAGCGAACTTGAACAGACACAAATAAAATGCAAATGAGCGATTCAATTGGGGTTTTATTTGAGTTTTCACAAGAAGTACAATAAATATCTGTAGCATACATATTATGTACAGTTCGTGAAGAAATATTGATTTGCTATAACGTTATTTGCATGTTTAGGTGTTTATCATTTGTGCCTTTTGACACATAAAACTAAACCAATTAATCAGGCCCAACAACAAAAGTCGAGTCAAATGGAAAAACATATTTCTGTTATTTCCATTCATTGGAGCGTTCACGAAGGCGCACTTTATTGCAAAAGTGCACAATGGGGAAAATAACGGTATGAATCTATAGAATAATTTTTAACCAGAAATTAAACTTCCTAGAAATACAATAGAGGCTGCAACCGAGTATAGGTAATTCGATTTACAGATATTAAAGAAAAGTATGTTACAAATCGCAAAAAATCGTAGATACTATGATCCTTGTGCCTGTAGTAGATTGGAGTTTGTAAAGGATGATTGAAGCAAAAGCAAACTATGAACTGAACAACTGCGATGAGACGAAACGATGATGAGAGTCCAATTTAAAAGAAGACATGCGATTGAAGCCTTTGGCCTTTACCTTCACTGATTAGGAATACCAAGAAACTTTGTGCACACAGACACAGTTCTAAAGTCAACAGCCATTATCAAACTGTACTTAAAATATTCTTTTGCATTTCTCCTAATAACTTTTCATCTATGTTATATAGTCCATGCGTAATTCATATAAAAGTTTTGCATTGTTCTTGCTTTCTTTCTTGCGTTTTCTTTAATAATGTTATCTTCCCTTAGCACGCAGTATAGTATAGAACTGAGGAATATAATACCAATTACATGTTCAAAACTTCTAATAATAGTAAAGCAAATTTATATATCTATGAGGAAATGTATGTGAACACGTTTTCCCTTTATATACAGATATACACATGTAATAATCCATTGGAAGTCTATATGGAATTATTTCCCTGTCTCTTTCTCTTTGCACGAGTCTGCTGTCACTAAGGGATAGAAATTCGTCAGATTTTCTACAGAACAAACGCAAGCGACTGTGAGTGAAGGAAAAGCAGAGCTTTGGTAGTCCTATAACTAATTTTTTAGTTCAGCACGTATAACGTCAAACCTTATTCACTTTCTCCATTTTCTATATATAAGTATGTACCTTGTGTATATAAATTATAACGTTCTTTTACAAAAATATGGACTTTTCTTCTGCACAACTATATATGTATCGCCCAATTCGGAATTAGCTTTTTTATGTCATCATTATTATTAGAAGAAAATAGTGGGTTGGTACTTTTGTAAGTGGATTTCATTTTTATAATGAGTAGGTTTACGAATGTATATAGAATTTTGACTTCCACTTCAGAACATTTTAAGTCATCATTGATCATGCAGCTGTAAATTAATAGAGCACACTTCTATAAATAGTAAATACTCCTTTGTATAACCCACTACCTAACCCATGACTAGTATTCATTATGATTTTTCATTGATTGAGGAATTTTATCTAATTCAAAATCCCCATTTTGACTTTTGGTATGGAAGAATGGTTATATAACTTTCCGAGATAAATAGCTAGACGAATTGCAGTATATTATGATAGATATTATGCAAAACAATGCAGAAAAGATGCTTTTTCGAATGGTGTATCAATTGTAGGCACTCCATGTGTTAAAATGGCTTTTGGGTGAGGGGACTGTAATTAGACGAAAAACAAAAGAATAAAATATTGTTAAAATCGCAATACTCATCTCCACAACCATTTGAGCTACAACAACATGACTGTAACTTTTTTAATGAAAGAGAATCGATTAAATCATCAGATGAAATGCACACATTGTATACAACGTCCCCCACCGGGGAGTAAGAACATCCTAAGCTTAATTTTCCATAATTAATAGATCGCCTGATATAGTTACTACTACTACTGATAGTAGGAGGACTACCTATAACCGAATTTAATGGCCGAATTTATCGAAAACCTAATATTAAACTTATAATATGAAATACTTTAGTTTATTGTTGCTTTCGTTTGGAGTTGGACGTTGTTTTGGGTAAGTAAATGAAAATAATTATATTAAAAATCAAATTAATTCACAACTGTTATTTTCAAACAAATACAAACGTAACAAACCAATGAAGCCATGAACCTACTAATATCCTCAAGCAAATACATATTTATACACTGTAGTCCTGTAGTGTATAGGCATTTGAAGTACATTGAAGCACTCAATTTGCATGCATGCATGCAAGAGAATCAATAGACTCAATTCCTACTTTGAATTTCAATTCATACAAAGAGAAATTCAAGCGCTTCTCAGGAGCTTTTCCCTACTTACGAAACTTGACCTGTTTTATTTACCTTTAGCTCAATGATCCATTTCTTGTTTCATCTATGTATTTCTTGTTATACATACCCTGTGATCCTTAGAAAGTAAGTAGACTGTTAAGATTTATTTGCAAATAAGGGCTTCCTACTAAATAAGGCGACAAACGTTCAGAGGGGATTCTTGGGGGGATATAACGGTGACAAATATTGAGTTATACATATTTTGAAAGGCAATTTCATAAGGAACATGTTATTAGAAAATTTTATTTTGAAACATGAATACACTCAAAAATACA
>JABASD010005709.1:0-11775 GCA_019776165.1 Pogonognathellus flavescens
AACATTGTCAAAACTGATAAATTCATTATTGGGGACTAACATGATAGCATGTTAGTTAAATCCGCCAATCTCGAATTGAAAAGTTTGTTTACTAATCAGTACTTAGGAAGTTGTTTGTTTGTGCCGGCCTATTTTCGAAACACAAAATATTGGCATCAAAATGTCAAATTGTGACACAATTCTTGATGCTGTGCTGGAATCAGTAAATCTTCGCCAGTTTAAAGATATTTTTGCAGGTAAGAATGTTCTCAAAATTTGAAAAAAATTCCATTGTACCAATTATATTGTAATTTAAATTTCCACTTAACACTTTGGTAGATAAATGAAATACATATTTATTAAAATTATTTTATTTAGAAAACGGAATTTCTGACGATATTTTGCCTGACCTTACCATAGACGACATCAAAGAGCTTATGCCTCGACTAGGTGACAGAATCAAATTTGTGAGAGAGTGCAAAAGAATTTCTAACCCTACAGTTATCCCAGAGCAAGGAATATTTGAAAATGAAAATGAAAATCCCGTACCAAAGAAAACACCTGAAACAACTTTCGTCTTTCCACAACTACCTAGCACTTCAACAGGATCAAACGTAAAAAATTGTTTTTTGTGTTTAAAAACTTCATCAACCATTTCATTATTACGTAACCACCTAAAAGAGTGTCACGGAATTGATAAATTTTTCAAATCATTTAAGTGTTGTGGTTGTAGTTCCCTTTTTGACAACCAAGATCATTACTTTAGACACTTGCGTTACCACTGTCAAAAATCGATTAAGGCAACAAGTCAAACAATAGTAGAAAAAGTGAATCAGCCAGTAAATAAAGAAATATTCCCCAATATAGAATTTAATTATGAGGCATCGGAAAGTTCAAGTGAACAAAATATTTATACAGAATTGGCTCAATCAATTAATACTTTATTTCAGAGATTAATAGTACAAATATTATGTAACAACAGAATTCCACACACTTCAATTAGTGGCATTTTAAAAGGATTTTCTGAAATAATTAAGATTATAGATCAGCAAATAGTGAAGACGCTAGCTGGAGACTCTTACGTTCTCATTAAACCATGTTTCGAAATATTTAATCAAAACTTTTCGCCACAATTTTTAAAACAAAATGCTTTTCAGAACCACAATATAATAAAACCTGTAGAGTGTATTTTACAGACACGGTGTGCACCAAGTAGCATTTCAAATCAACAAACAGCATTGCAAAAATTGACGCATGATACGATGCAATATATTTCACTAAAGAAAAATATGGAAAATATGCTGAATGACATAAACTTTATGAAAGCTTACAAAAAACATATAAAGGACATTAATACGAAATTCTCCAAAAATCCCGAGGTTCTATTAGACTATCGTACAGGCGCAAGACATTTGAAATCAAATTTTGAAGAAAACGTTATTTATATTACTTTATATGTTGACGATGTGGAGACTTGTAATGCGATAGGTCCTCGAGCTGTGAAACATAAACTTACCATGCTATACTTCACAGTAAAAGATCTGCCAAATTATTTAAGCTCTAAATTGGAATATATTAAGTTAGTAGCTGTGATTAAAACAGTTGATTTAAAACAGTATGGTTATGATTGCTGTTTGCGACTATTATTGTCTGACTTGAAGTATTTGGAATCAAATAGTTTACGATGCAACATAAAAGATTATGAAGGCGACTACACAGTACAAATTTCTCAAATAGTTGGGGATAACTTGGGTTTACATTCAATCTTGGGATTCAGCGAAAGTTTTAGCTGCAATTATCCATGCAGATTCTGTAAAATGTCGAAAGAAACATGCAGAAATGCGTGCGTGTCGAATGAAGATTTATCAAGAACTAGGAATAATTATCAAAAAGACCTGGAAAAGAATTGTTTGGGTGAAACAGGAATTAAAAATGCATGTATGTTTAATGAACTGTGTTCATTCCATGTAACTGAAAATTATGCAGTGGACATTATGCACGACATACTGGAGGGAGTTGCCAGATATGACTTAACAGTCGTTTTGAATCACCTAATATCAAATAAATTAATTTCAATTGATGATATCAACTATAGATTGGATTCTTACGATTATTGCAGAATTCATAGAAAAAATAAACCTCCCAAATTGAAATCATCCAATGTACCAAATATATCCGCCTCTCAAATGTTTTGTTTTGTCCAAATCTTGCCCACATTATTAGGCGAGTTTGTTGAGGAAGGTGATGAATGTTGGGAATTATTGCTGATCCTGAATGACTTAATCGATCATGTTATGTCACCTACTATGTCTAAAAGTGGGATTAACCATCTTAAGATTTTAATAGAGTATCACAACTCCTTGTATCTCAAAGTGTCTGGTGAATCGTTAAAACCAAAGTTCCATCATCTAATTCACTACCCTGAAATGATGCTTCAAATTGGCCCTTTAAAACAATTTTGGGTGATGAGATTTGAAGCTAAACATCGTGTTGCCAAAAATATTACAAACAACATTTGTAACTTTCGTAACATTTGTTACTCTGTGGCGGAAAGATTTCAGATCGGAACAAATATTTGTTATAATAAAGAAGCCTACAAAGATACAAAATCTTATTCCAACCTTGAAACAGTCAGCATAAATGACGTAACGGAATCAAACGATATTAGAGAAGCAATGAAACAAATCTCTGGTTGTGATTTCATTTATTGTTGCAAGTCAGTGGATATAAATGGAACAGAATATTTTATTGGGGAAGTAATTCTTTTAGAATGGGGTGAAAATTTACCTACATTTGGAAGAGTTAAACAAATATTTGTGAACGAAAACGTCATTTACGCTGTTATTAATCCTTTTAAAACAGTAGTATATCATAATCACACACATTCTTACATAATTGAGAATACTGAGAGCGAATTGATTTTAAATTTGTGTGAACTTCAAATTCCCACTACTTTATTGATTGGCAAGATGAACGTAGATTCCGATTCAAAAAGTTATTGTGTTTGTCCTTTCGTTAATATATGATTTATTTCCTAAGGAATCAATTGATGACTCCGTGACAGCTGAAAAATCAAATGTATCGCAAAAATCAACAGAGGAAACATTATCTAATTTCACAGGCTCGCCACGAAATGAAAAATATTTTGTACGTTGTATTTATTTACATTTTTAATTACATTTATGTCTAAATTATGAAGATAAGTAAACGAAAATAAATGTTTTCAGGATATAAAACATATATTATCGGTTTTCGACCCCAATAATTCCCCTCAGCTGTGGAATGATGTTCAGGAAAAAAGAATGATGACTGTTTTTCAAAAGTTCAAAATAGCTACATTTGCAGCACAACAACTCATAAAAGATTATGGCGACTAGTAAGTTCTTCATATTTGGCATCATATGATTTCTTTCATGTAGAAAATTACTGTTTGTATAATAATAATTAAAACTTTGATTTTTAGTAATACGTTTGGTGACTTAACATAATATATAATATTATATTTTTTTCAAATTTGTAGTCCCTCTTCGCAAAAAAAGATGTTAATGGCTTCATCTTTAACTCAAGCGTTTCCCTTCGTTAGCAAATCAACGTGGTACTTTCATGAAGCTGGATGTAACGCATCTGGTTGTCTAGAAAATAAAATAAACACACTTAGGAGGAACAAAATCAAAATAAACGGTCCCCTCACTGTAGTAAAGAAAAAGCGGCAAAATATTTTGCCAATCATCGATAACGGTAATTTTGTGAAAACGATATTTGGGTTGTTTATACAAATTTCAATTGCAAATAATGTTGGAAACATTGCATCATGCTTTCGATAGAAAACTAATCAGCTATTAATTTTTTGTACTATTATATACAATTAGAGCCTGCGATGTCAAACGATGATTTTCTGGCGAAAAAGAAATGGCTTCAAAATTTCAGATTTCCTGAGCATCAGGTTTTTTTCTATTTGGAAGAGACGTTTGAAATGCGGCGGAAAGAAATAATGGCTGGTTCAGGAGAATATTCAATAAGTTTGGAATGGCCTGTTCTATTTAGAAGTGCAGACATTGTAAGAAAAGCAAAAATTACAAGAAATTCATGTCACGATTTCTTTATCATTTTCATTTTAATGAATTCAAAATGTTTTTTAGGTTTCATTTGAATACAATCTCCTCCCAATAGCTGTCGGATCAGGACAACGTCTGTATGTTAAATGGCCTAATATCTCGCAAAAAATTCTGGGTTATTGCTCACAGTCGTCAATTAACGTGCACGACAAACTTAAGCTGATTCAAGATTTGATTTTACAAGGTAAATCGTTAAAAACTCATCAAACTGTAAACTTTTCATCCTTGTTAATGATTTTTTGCACCTCCTTAGATTCAGAGATGAATACTGCCGCGGCAATGATGATTCCGTACATCATAAATAATGGTCATAGCATGATTGGAAAAAAGAGACGCAAAATTTCAAATGTGGAAAGCCTTTCATATTTTCTTCAGTTTTATCCTGTGAGCTATTTAAACTTGTTTTTAATTAATTGTTAATTAACATCAATTTCTTTCCAATTTTTTACTAAAGCCATTTTTGTGTTGCAGGATGGAACAAATGTTCAGAAATTATGTGACTCAGAATTTAAACGGACTCAACCCTTCATTGTTATCATTGGCACAGAATCATCCCTGAGAATTACACAATGTTTTGTTATGGTGGAACGCAAGATTATTGAGTGCACATCGGTCATTCAGTGTATTGACATTTGTTTTAAGATTTATTTTATTCTTAATTTAAATTTCCCGACTGAGGTTGCCTACTTGTGGAACTTCTTCGCTAATTATATATATGAAGTCAAAGAAACAGTGACTGTTCCAAATGTCCAACACTTTATCTCCTCTTTAGAATCAATCTCTATTTGAATTTGACAATTTTCTAAACTAAAATTTAATTGTGTCATAAAGTCAAGTTGTAAAATGACATTTGGAAGATGTCAATTGCGTTTTTACTTTTATTAGTAATAATTGAATTCAAAAATGTTGTTTATGTATCTCAGTTAGTTCAGAATGTCGGTGGTGGTCGTTATTACCATTGATTGTACCTTTATAACATTTGTAATCTCATGTTGATTTTTCCTCCACATTTCGTTCATTTTACAATTGTAATTTTTGAAGAATAAAATCGCTTTATTTTAATCGAACCAAAATACTTAAAAACGTTGCTATCATTATATCATGTTATATTTAATCATTTTTTAATGTTAGAATGCATCATTAGTTAATGATAGAAGTTACCATTGTGTCATGTTTGAATTTATCATTATATTATGTTGATTTCAACATTATCTTCAGAAAGAATCCAACATTTTATCATGACATTTCTAACATGATATCATGTTATTGTATTAACATTATTCGATCATGTTGCTACAACATGATAACATGAAAGGTGTGAAAAACATGATTCCTAACATAATATCATGTTGAATCCAACAGTATATCATGTTGGGAATGTTTAGAGTGTATTACGGTGTGTGTTCTTTGTGGCATGAGGATGAGAGCCATTTATCTCTCAGAAAATTAAATCCCAAGCATACTTTCAGTTTGCTGCTTCAAACTCCAAGCAGAATTCGTAAAGAGCAAATAAAAGCTGAATATAAATTGATGTAAGTAGTATAGTACTAACGAGTTACGCAGATGTGTGGATGGCACTCACTCGCTTGTTACCTTTGTAGAATCTTTTTAACATGCTCTACTGGACAGGGATATCACTTGTAGTCTCAAATTTATAAGTACATACTCAATGTCAGCTTATGTCCTATATGTCTACTCAAACTGTTTCAATCCATCTCTGAAAACATTTGCATTAAAATTCATCATGTTCCTTTTCAATTAAAGTTATTAATAAACCATCTCTAAAGGTCCAAGGAAGTAACGAAGTGAACATAGTGACACTTTGTTGTGAACTACGACAAGGTAACATTAACTGTGGCATCAACATGCCCACTGTTACAATATGTTAGTATAACTACTCTGAATACATGCATTAAAAGCGGTTGCAATTTCTAGAAATATTCAAACACTTTCAATTCAAAAGTTGGCGGCCTAAAAAAGTGGAATTCACAAAGCAATATTAGAATTAGAATGCATTGAATATTTGAGGCTGTCCTAACACAGTAGTTAGTCTGAAAGTTCAAAATGTCATGAAGAAGTTGGCCGGTTGACTCCATTTTCGAAATTAGCTTCACGTAGGTCCTCATTAATGTGTGCTACCAAATGTGATCAAAATATCTCAATCCGTTCTTGAGTTATCGTGGTGAAGGACGGACGGACAGCTTTGTCATTTCTATAAAGTAACCAGGTTGCTTAATAAAATAGTCATAGCTTAACACATTTTTATGGAATGTTTTATTTTTATATAGATAGAGATATCATCAGCTATTTTTTATATTCAATGTTTTAGATTTGGGTATGTAAATATTGGATCCACCCTGAGCAAATGTATGAAATATGTTCAGTGAGGAGATGATTGTGTGTGGTGGTATGTCACCCAAACTATAAATGGAAAGTTTTATCTTCTTGCATTCTGAGTTTGCAGTGGGCTGTTAAAATCATCTTTTATTTTGCTCACTCCTGCCTCTGCATGGTTAACGATAATACTTACGGACTTTGTTTATACATACACTACTGTATGGAGTAAAAAAATAGAATATTTACACTTACAAACAATGGTAGTGTAACAAATGCAATTTGTACTATTGTAATGAATTGATTGTGAATAGAAAGACAAAGTTGATTACTTTGAATGTTGTGAATAGTGCGAGAACAGTGAATCTTAGTGAATCTATAGAATAAAAGCATTAAAATACTTAGCAGAGTATTCAACTATAAATAAATTGGAGATTGGAATTAAACCCTGAGAGGATTATTTTAGCTTATCTCATAGTAAAGAAGTAGTAGCAGTAGAGCTATAGTGGTTTTGTAGCATACTACTCGGAATAATATAAAGCATGGGCATTGTGTCGGTTGTTGATGTATATGCATATAGCACGTATTTCTGTATTTGTAGGCTGGTGGTGTGTGATGTGATGTAGCACACAGTGCACGATGCAGGAATGCAGTAAACCTACAAAGGTAGTATCAACTCTGACTGTGGCACATTTAGAAAGCCGTATTGTACCGCAGTGTTCAAGAAACAAACGAGACTCAGCTCCGTTGTGTATTCACACAAGCAAAATTGCTACCAGCACTACTACACTTCACTACAGCATGATCTTAGCATGGCTAAACCAAACGGGTTGAAACGAAACAGCAGAATAAATGTATAGTGCACAGAGCGTGGGTGGAGTAGCGTGTGATGTTTACCTTTACTGGATTCTATGTAGTATGTAAAGCATATAATGACGCACAAAACACAGTGAGCCACGTTGAAGGTCCACCTTTACACATTCAATCGATTCCTGGCAAAAAGGCTCTACTCTCTACTCTACTGACGTCAAATCTTACGTAGCAAAATGAGCTTATGTTTAGTTTTCAACATGAGATTCCGTTTCTTCGCTCTCTGTTCTGCCGACGGCAACTTTCAACCTTAGAACTCTTTTCTCATTACTTTTTACTTTTAAAAAGACAGCAACAATTAAAGAAAATTAAAAAACTGCAAGAGATTTCCAATTATTTTTACATAATTTTTTAACCAAAATTATCTACCCGCAAGTCAGTCATGCTGAAATTCTATTTTATTTTAATGTCCATGACAAAGTATTGCTATAGGTGCTAATAGGTAAATTGATACTATAAGCCATGGCAGTTTCGTAAATTCATTCAGAATTTGAGAATATTCCAGCTATACTAAAATCGTAACTCACGATGAGTTGTAGGATCAGAAATGAATATCTTATTGTGGCCATAACTATACATATTATGAATAAATTAGGGCAGTGATTGGGAATAAAAATCTCAATAAAAGATACGGATCTCGATGAAACGACGACATATACTTATAAGCATTCAATGAGTATATAGGATAGGCACTATATAATGTCTGTTTTATGTTGGAGAGGATTGCAAATAGTAGGAGTAGTAGGAGACACGTCATAAAGTAGATCATCATCGCATTAGATACGCTGCAAAATATCTGCACTGAGCAGAGAGGGTTTGGATTGAATGATGGTTGGAATAATTATCAAACGATACGAGCTACATATAGTTTATAGTGTGTGCGTGAATAAATGCATACTTCTACGTACCTAAGGTACTTTGCATTTAATCTTATCAGCTGAATCAGTCTCGTATACGCACACGTTTTATATACATCTTTGACACTATAATGTGCTAATGCTGTGTCGTCACTGCATACCTTTATTTGTCATTGTTACTACTAGGTATCTGTAAGTATAATTTTGTAGGTGGATGATCATGCAGTGTTTTTGCTTTTTGAGTCTGTATAGTGTACACGCTAATAATGTGTTGTAGTGTTAGACATTTAGAAGATAAGCTGATGGAATTCTTACAGATACTTAATACTTACTCACACGTTTATATTTACGTACCTATGTGATATATAGGTTGCACGCACTTTTGCGGCTCAACTTTATTACAGCTTTTATTATCCTTTACTTTGCATCTTGAAGTTTGAAAATATCAAAGACAGTTTGTTATTATCCTTCATACACAAAAACAAACCATGTAAATTGTTGTAATCAATACGTTGAGGAAATGCGGACTTAAAATTATGATTGCATATAAGAGGTGACTTGAATTTCAGTCGAAATATCAAATACATAATTATCAATCGATCGAAAGATGTATGTTTTAATTAATAATTAAGAGCTTGATTGACGTACTTTAAGAAACAGTGGAGGCATGTAGACAGTTTGTAGCCAGAAAGCACCCTAAGGCTGGATTTGGCTGTGTATACCCATTATGTATCACAGTTTTAGTCAAGAGTCAAGTTTCAAGTACACTGCTGGAATCAAAACCTATACATGTATAATATCTACTTTATCTTGTAGGCCCATCCATGTCCATCAAATGGCTGTACTTGTAACATTAATTAGTGGGCGATTATTTTTGCATGCAAATGGTTCAGTTATTTACAATATCGATTCTTCCTTATTAAACGTGCATTCCTAGGAGTTGTACGAAGGATTATAAAGAAATATGGGCGAGGAGGAGGAGGTGGATGTAAGACAGAAACAGAGAAGACACTGATATATACCTTTTCTTTCTCTATGCCAATAAGTGGGTTCATCAGCTATAAATAGCTCACTCGTCAACGAGGTATTCATACAAATGAAGTCCTATCATGACCACCATTATCATACTTACCACAGTTTCTCATTTCCAATTCATGTTATCATTCTTTATTATCCGTGTCTCTTACGTGCTTCAGGACATACATTGTTTCATGTAATTATATCCTGTTGAATGATATTAATACTTCTAAACCTCGCAACGCACACCACTGTTCAAAACACATGAATTTTAATAGTGTTCTTCATACTACGAAAACCCGAGAGATATTTAACATTTAATTTTATATAGGTATATAAGATCGCATACATGCAATGAGCATTGGACACTATCGTCTGATATAACAAAACTTAAGCCACTTCATAATTAAACTACCTGCATAGGTATGTATGTACATGCAGTGAAATATTTTATTTGCATTAAATCTTAAGTAAATTCATTACTCGAAGAAATGATTTTCTGAGAGTTTCCATTCCTTTGTCTCAAACGCATCTTATCGGAACTTTTTTCTAATTTTTTAACATCCATTCGCTTTTGCTAAATTCTTAGAGCCAAAAGGGCAAGTTCGAATATAATTCGAAAGTACCCTGTGGGACACTGAACTGACACGTTTACAAATTATGCACGTAACAAATGACTTGTAAATTACTAGAGTAAGAATTGAATACTCATCAAGTAACGGTCAACCTTTGGAAAAATCTACCAACATTTGGTCTCCTTAGAGGTAAAATCACAAATGATAAAGTAATTTGCCAAAGTAATTGACCACGATAAAGTGTGTCCGACAGAAAAACGATATTTGAAAACTAAGCAGTGAATTGTCCACTTAACTTAATTGTCAGCGTTGTGTATATCAGTTTCATACAGTGAAAGCAAATGATGATTGCACAATGCGGATACTTAGTATGATTGAAAGCATATTAGATTTTCCTTTGTGAACGAACAAAGCAGTTTCTGAAGATAGGTAAGTTAGTAGCTTGACAATATTTGTTAAAGTGCCTTACAAGTGAATTAACTTGTAAGGCACATAAAAGCTGAACTTCAAACGAAATTCAATTTTCAAATATACCATTTGTAACGGTCCAAGAAAGTAACAAAGTCAACATTGACACTAATCAAATTAATAATCATTTTTAGAAATATTCTAACCCTATTGGTCTTCCAATTCAAAAGTTGTCGGCCTTCACTTTCAAACATAAGTGCAATTCACAAAGCAGCATTTAAGATATTTTGAATATTTGAGGCTGTACTGACACAGCAGTTACTATAAAATGTCACTAAGGAGTCTACCGATTGACCCCATCTTCGGTCCTCAACCAAATTTAATCAAAATATCTCAAACAGTTCTTGAGTTATCGTGGTGAAGGACAGACGGATGGACAGACTTTGGTCTTTGCATAAAGTAACGTAGTTACTTTATAAAAAATACGTCAATAACACTTGAAAACTGGGAAAACATCTATATAGCACACTATAAAAAAATTCGCGAATTTTCGTGAATTAACTATATTATGTAGAATTTCATAATGTAATTTTTGTCTCCCAGGGCTCTATTTAATTTCGGTCTACTTATATAGCTTTGAACATCTAATCTAAACGGGAAAATCGAAGTTATGAACTTCAACGAACATTCTGCTAAGAGTTCAGGATATAAAGCCATGTGAAAGGAAATGGAGCACTTTAAGACTAGACAACCGGTTAAACAAGCGAGGAAATGATTTTTAGTCTGAATCCATTTGAAGTCAAATGTAATTATGACCTTCGAATAAGTAAGACCTTGTAGAAAAGAGTCATTCATGGAAGCTTTAGAGTTGTGTATTCTTCAGAATTTGATGTTACACACGTCAACTGAATATCACAAAAAGTAATTACTGTTTTAGAAGGTGAGGGACAACGGAAGAGAAAAGGTGATGGTAGAGACAGACGGTCGCAACTAGTAAACTCTTCGTTGTATAAATTCAATCACCATAGCCTTAACGCAATATTGCTTGATGAGAGTGAAAGACGGAAATTACAATTTTAGAATTATGATTGAACGCAAATCTCAAATGAATTTTAGAAGAAAATCACTACTTCATTTGCATATTAAAATGCACTTAGTGATGGAAGGAAGCAATTTAATCTTAAAGTCTGAATAATGTATAAAACCAATATCGAAAGTTGTTTTCACGAAACCTTATCTGTATATATCTGCCAAGTTTAAGACAGTTTTTATTAAAATCGAGATCTTTGTTGTAACTACATACATACTCGTCAAGTTTGTAGCATTCGTTCTCCAAGATCGAAGTGCTACATGCAAAGTTGCAAACAGCAGACGATACAAATCAAACAGCGAGGAAATAAGAAAATGATTTCCCTTGGATTTTAACGAGAATTTTATAGTCGCATTTTGCGGCGTAATCTTGTATTCATTTATGTTGCATAAACATAATAAAGCCAGATTTGTGCATTAAAAATAAACCATTTGCAACGGTCCAAAGAAGTAACGAAGCGAACATTGACATTGTGTTGTGAACTATGACACGGTAACACTAACTGTGACATGGTTACTTCCACTGTAATA
>JABASD010005710.1:0-11769 GCA_019776165.1 Pogonognathellus flavescens
GTAGAACAAACGGTTTTCTCGTAATACAGAAATGAAAATTTCCCAAAACGGAGTATGAAAATGAATGGGAAAATAAACCACTTATTCCGTAGGGGGAGGTAGCTGCAGCTATCGAATACAAGACAAGTCGCACATACACTTTAAGACCTTTCCTTTCTACTTCCATTCTCTGTGAACGTATTTGCATGTTAGTAAGCTTAAGCTAGTACTTAGATTGTTGTAAGAAACGTGTATGTACATATAGTACATACTATTAGCCTTGAAAGACCCTTTGCTTAATGTATATATTATATAACGTATAGCTTTAGCTTTAATATTTGTTCCCTTGTGTTGCCCAAATTCTACTGATGCAAAATATAAGCAGATTGTGCATACATAGTAAACTACTTTTCTTTCATTTGTCCCTGGTGCTAGTGGCAAGAATACTGTATTATTGTTTTAGTATTATAAATGGGTACTTAGGTACTTATATGCCTACAGGTTAGTGTTTTTATGCCACGGTATGTGTACCATTGTGTATAATTTAATTTATATACACTATAATTTATATTTATTATAAGTGAAAGCAACTTTTCACTTCTCACAACATTAGACTGCAGTAATAGTATACGAAAAATGTGTTTTCAAGCAAACACAAATTGATGATTCTCCGTATGCGATGTCTGCAGCAATCCGCAGGCAATTCCAAGTAAAAAATTTCATTTCTGACACAACAAAAGCAAAAGTTTGACTAATTTACTTTAATTAACCCGTGTTGAGAGAAATAATGAATAGAAAACTTACAACGTTTTACCATTAACGTATCCTTACAACATTTTGCCATTAACGGGCCCAACAACAACATTGCATACCGAGAAAACTTTTTGATGCAGTGTTTAGTATGATAAAATAATAATTGGGTTGCACAGGTTCTTTTTATTGGACATTCTAAGAGAGGAAATAATTAATTCTTATTCCGCATCTTCCATTAACTACATACGGTAATTTCACTGGCGCAATTTCACCCGCAGTGGCTTCCTCCGGTTTACGAGGATTTTCATGAGCGACAAAAAGTAGTATACAAATATTTTTATGGCACAAAAGTTTACTTTTTTGATTCCGGAACGAAAATCGATATTTGGATGGGACATTGAAAGAGATTCAAAGAGATTTTTATGGGAGAACGAAGCTGTAAAATCATACTTTATATTTTATAATGTTTCATATACATGGTGGACATCCATCTTAATGTATTTCAAAGCTTTCTTCAACTAACGCCTCGCAGTTTCCATTTGAAGTGGTCGATTGCACGACTTGAAAAAGATTTGGTGAGTAGCTTTACTGAAACAGTTATGTGATCCGACTGGCAATTCGGGGGCATAACTGCGAAAACCAAAGTCAAATCCCCTTCAACTCGAAGAACTATTGATTACAATACGAAACCGAAATAAAATCATTGCGTTGCAAGGTCAGACAGAATTTCATGTCAGTCAATTCTAGAGAAAGCATTTCCAAGGAAAGTCTTGTCTTCATCCTCTTCCTTTCCTTACATGGAAGATAAACTCAGCTCAATTCAATTTCCTTCCAATTCTATTTACAAAAGTGGACGTTTCTGCAATAGCAACCACAATACGTACTTTAGTTATTTAGCAGTGTGTACTGCCTTCCCATTATTGTAAAGGAGGCAGAAAACATACCATGTAATTTATAAGGACACTTACACACTACAATGTTTTCCAACCATCTGTGTTTTTATATGGCCGCATGTATGATTATTACCTACATGCTTTCGAAAGGATTTTCTAGGATATTTTCCCCACAAAACTATAACAATGTCCCTTAACTACTACATTTACTGCTGCTATCTCAAGAGATCATTATTCACTCAGATTATTAATTACAAACGTTTGTAGTAGTGATGTCGTACTGAATCTAAACGCAAAATTGAACATAGGATAATGGAGTTGTATAAAATCTAATTCTATACCACTTTATTTATTTTCTGACGAAGGAGATTCGATCAGAGGAGATTCGATATATGTATTACATTATGTAATACGTATATATTATTTATATAGTAAAGAGAAATTTTGATTGTTGAATCATGTTTTAGCCAATGATATTGGACAATGACGGTGCACAGTGGCTGTCTGAGTGTCTGCCCTTGAGAGCAACCTCCCTAATATTGCGAAACCGATAGAAGCTAAATAAATCCTTTTGCTTTCAACACCCAGAGTACAGATATATCATATATCTCTGTAAACAACTTCAATGAATAAGGCACAGCTAAACTCATGGTATAAGTAATATGTGGGCAATATATCTAAGTAGGTAAGTATTTCTATGTATTTAAGGTATCTCCAGCTCCAACATTGAGCAGTCCAATGAAATTGGAACTTTAACTTCTGAGTAATACTGACCTGGACTATAAGTGATGTGTTGCTGCAGAAGCTACCAGAAACCAGGCATTTGTGGAAACAACAGATACAATAAACCACTTTGTGCAATTTTCTGAAAAACATAATATTGCAACAACATCATATTGCAAATTTCATAATGTAACAGCGGGTGCAGAAACTAGATAGTAAATGGGATAGACTTAGTGACATGTCGTGACAGAAAAAGCGTACTTTTTGCTATTTCTCATTGTTAGTCAGATCAAACATATTATTGGATTGGAACACACGACTATAGTTCTACTGTGTCTTTTGTAAGTATTTTCTCGCTGTGTGTTTGGAAGGTGTAGCCGAAATGAAGCCGAACTTAAGTCCCGACTGCCAACACAAGATAGACTGTAACAAATCTAGAAATCCAAGGTGTAGTTGTATGCCAACAAACTACAACTCCACCAACGACAACGGAACATGCGACTGCATGTTGTCGAAATACATTGTCAATTCCTTCCCATATTCTTCTGTTACTTCTCCTTCCTCTATCTGTCTGTCAGTAAGAAGTAATGTCTCCCAAAAAAATCTATTTCCTCTATTGCTTTCACTTATATCTTCACTTGAGACGGAAATACGTAGGAGCTTCACAATCACAAGTAAAGCAACATCGGAGAAAAGTGGAAATTCTTATTGGCCACTCTTTCGTGCACCACCAGGCTTGTCAATTTGTTATCGCTCGTTTTGGAAATACTAAGCAGATGTAACATAATAATAGTAACAGACAGACGAAATTTTGTCTGTGTGATAAAGATAATAATAAACGAGGGAGTTTTATTCTACAGACTGTTTCGCTTGACTAGCGTGACATAAAATAGTCATTAAAAATATCTGCTGTAACTACTTATACCTATAAATGGAAGTAGTCGTTGTGACAATCAAGATAAAGTCTTTCTTTCAGCAATGCAAAGCATAAAAAGTCGGTACTAGACTGGTAGTAGTATAAATTGTGTTTACGTAGGCAACAAGAACAACACATTTCAGCAGGACGGAAGACAATTTATATGTATTTCCCAAGTAGTGGTGTTTTCTAAGTTGATAACAACAATCGGTGGAATAAAACGAAGGTCAAAAGAGTCACAACTCACAGCCTAAGACCAATACACTGCTACTTTCTCCGTTCTGGCACGTTTAGAGTTCGGTAGAAGTCCATAAAATACATGTGGACTGTATGCAAGTTAATAAAAAGACATTCTGTAATATATATAAATGTGACAGACACACTAAAATATGTGAGTTCGGTAATAAGAGTAGGTAATTTCTTATTAGACACGCGAATAACAACTACCTAGACAATATACTTATGTACTTCCTCTTCCTATTATTTTGTGAATACCTAAGGGACTGTCGTGTATTCCAAAAGTAATGTTACGGTGCAACATTGCAGATAAGGATGTCCGCATTGCCCCAACACACCAATTTACTTTTTACAACATCCACAAGGGGAAAAACATTGACTTGCAAACGCCAGGAAATACATGTAACGAAACTAAAGCGAAACAATCAAAAGTATCTGTATGTATAAGAACAATTCTATTGTTGATTTTGCAAACTAGAACAATATTTCAATATTTGTTTAGTTTGCACCAGGCAGTTTTCGCATAAAGTATTTTTTCAAAATTGATTCCCCATTTTGCTCATAGTCCTAAACAAAAATTTCATATTGAGTTTCTTTACCTTGTAATCGTGAAGTGATGTTTATGCTAACATTGGTAAACATCACAATGTCAAATTTTGCCAATCTATAACAAATCGATAGACTGTATAGTACCATAACTGTATATTAGTAGTTCATGTCATTGATTATCAAGTCTTTGCAATGTAATAAGAGCAAAACATTATACTGCAAACGCTGGTTTAGACTTTGGATCTATAATATAATGCTTACTATGCTTTTTTGATTAAATTATTTATTTTACAGTATGTTACGCCGTACATTAAGTAAGTAAGTCGTATAAAGGCAAAGCTATCACATGGTTACTGTAGATTCAACTTGGTCCTGTCCAGTTATCTTTTCGATATCTAAAACTTAATACATCTAACATAGTTAACTAAAAATCTGACAAAGGACGAAATAATAAAATTATGCTCATTACCATTAACAATGTCAAATTATTAATTTAAGTTATGTCAAATTCAACTGTACATTTTAACACAATCGAGTTTATTCTCAACTTATGTACTGCGATTGGTTAACTGTAACATGGTTTACTCAGATAAGATATAGTAATATTATTCCTTCACAAGAACTAAAGTCGATGTTAATTGATAGCAACCCTGAAATACTAACTTACAATTAGATTTGTTGTTTGTGAATATTACCTAATTAAAAGTTTTCGCCATAAAATAATGCAGTATTTTAATGTACTTATTCTTATTTCTTTTTGCAGTTCCGGTTGAGGCAACAGCGTTTTTAGCTGCGGTATCGGCCTTTGCAGTATTCTTATTGGTCATATTCATATACGTAAACAAAAAATGGAGATTTTTCAACGTTGGCTTAGGGGATATGCATCAAAAGGCAGACACAAGCCGAGATGCATTGCAGGGATCAAAAAGTGGACTTCAATTTAATTCGCAACCTGGTAAGTTGTCATTTTATTCGTTACTTATGCCTAGTAAACTTTCTGGCTTATACTTAACTTTAATTGTAGTTGCTCATGCAGTCTAAGCAGATTTCATCTGGGCATGTGTGTTTTATCTGAAAACTAAATTATGTGTGTACACTGTCTGTAGATATTAATAATAATACATGTAGATTTTATACTCAGATACGACCCGTGTAAAGTCAGTGTTCCATTTTCTTATGCATTATCTTCTTCGTAATGCAAATTGTAGCCTGCCGACGATAAAATTGCGTTCCTTTGTCTTTCAGTCGCGTCTAAAATATTATTTTACTGAAGTGTCTTTCAGGAGTTTACAGTTGAATATTACTTGTTCCGCACAGTAGCAATTTAGTATTCATAAGACAATTATTTTATTCATGCATACGTGCTTTCATTTACAAAGGATTTTCATGATCAAAATAATGTGCATACAAAATGCAGACTTGAACCCAGGGAATATTGCACTTCACAGTCACTATAGAGAAAAGGTTAGGTACACTTATGGCGTCGGTTTTTCTTCCCTTCTAAGACATTAAACTACAGGCGGTCTTTTCATTTGATGCATTACAGCAATTTCTTATATTGGGCACAGCGCAAGATTATTATTATTATAAGTCAGAGAGATGCATACGTAAGCAATAGAAACCAAATCTTATAATGTGAAATAATATATCGTCACCTTGTATTAGTGGAGAATTGTATCCATATCTTTACGGATAACTGAAACAGGCAGTCTTAATTATACATACTTAAAGGATGACGCAAATGGTTCAGCCATATGTAATTAAGCTTTCATCATATTTCGTAGAATATGAACGTGTACACTCTACAGATAAAAAAGTATGACATTGGAGATGTTCATATCGATCCACTCTCAGATGATTGTTATCAATCTTGCTTCTACCGTTACATATTGCCTACTTAGCTATGTCACAACATGCGCCTTTATAAAAAATGAAAAGCTATAAGAATAAAATATGACATTTATATAGATAGTATGTACTACCACTGCCACCAGCCATTTCTAATAATATGTAATTCTAGCATGAACTTTTACATATAAACTTTTGGAATACATAACTAATTATATTATTATTGTAAAATAATGCTTGTAACAATTTAAATAATGATCTTGAATATCGGATTACAATCAGGTCAAACCTTCTGCGTTGCTTCTTTCGAATCTTTTGATTTAATGAAAATAACTACGAGCGTAAAACGTGATTTTATGATGAAAAATTGTCCACATCATCTTTTATTTATTTTTCTATCAACAGATGAGGCTTACTCCATAGCAGCACCTGACTCTAGTTCTGACAGTGAAGAAGATGTATTAAGACGTTTGAGACACCAAAGTAGTTTGCAGCAACAAAATAGAGGTGGAAGCGGAAGTGTGAGTGGAAGTGGTGGAGGCTCTTCCACGATTACACCATCGCCAATTTCTTTATCGATGAGGACGATGTCACTGGACCAGCACTATAGTCAACAACACTCACATCATCATCCACTTCAAGCACAAAAAAGTTTTGACTTTGGTCCTTCGCATCATCACAGTCCAACATTGAATGCCATTGTGCCATCAAATTCATCGTCGATTGCCAATGCCACTGCTGGTCCTTCCAGCTCCTCTTCCACTTCATTTACCTTAAGACCCTTAAGAGTTTCCAGTATTCGAGAAATGGATGACGGAGGAAGTGCTAGTAGAAGAAGAGCTCATCACAAAGGTAAACCACTTACCTATAATACCTTTTAATATAATAATCATTTAACACCAATCCTCATATAAATTAGGCATTTAGGCATCTACTACCACTAACAATAGTTTAATTTACAGAATGAGAATTTACCACACAAACAAAGATTTCATAGAATTTTACACATTTGTATATAACTGTTGGTAAACTGATATTAATTTTTAAGGGTTGAAGCAGGGTGGTTTCATTTTTTAGTTCTTTGATTCTGACTTCTAAATTCTACCTTTAAATTACTAAATCTTTAAAAATTAAAGCTGGTAAATACTAGAATTTTTCAAACAAATATGTATAGGTACACAAAACTATGTGGCTACTTATCTTTCTCATGAGCAATAATGTTTATATACATGATATGTACGACATATCCACTGCAAATGAATGACCCTCATCTATCTGTAGAAATTATACAACATTTTCTTCTTATTTGTATTAAATATTATTTATAACCATTGCTGACGTATTTAGATTTCTAGGAATTCTTCTATAGAAATGAAGTCCATGTGTATGTTCCAACTGCAATACCTGTAAAATTATTTTAATGTGGTCAAATGGTCATAATCCACATTACTAACTGAAACATGAGATCATAAGTAGTAAGTACATACAGCTATAAATAGAACAGACAAAATAGGGTTTTGTAATTGACAGTAGGTATATAAGGTTAAAGGTTTGTCTTTAGGCTGCATTATTATTAGTTTCGTAATTGGCAAATGAGTGGGGGGTAAAGTGCAGCTGAAAGCTTGTTTTGACTTTGAGACAGTACATCATGCAGCAACAGCACATCATGTCATATCATGCCAACCAGACTAATCAAATAGCAAGGGTAATGGAGTAATGGCAATGACTATTTAGTTTGCTGTTATTGATTCCTCTTTGTGTGTTGTGTATCTGCTCATGCAGGTTTATACCGAATATAAAACAACAGCAAGGTATTTCATTGAACACTACTGCCAGGCATTAGTTTTCATTAGAGAGGTTGCTCATAGGCATTTGCAAACGTGAGAGCTCTCATTACACCGAAATCAAGATTAGGCAGTGTGCATTACTACTCTACTACTATGACTGCAATATTGCAAACACGGAAAATATGAAAACCGTGTTTTCATGTGTGTGTGTGTGGTATTGGTATATGAAATACCTAAGCTGTGCAATCATACATACAACCATTCCCATGGGTCTGGGGCCAAAAGCTTGCCAAGGAAAACTATCGTAATCGTAGTCACGAAAGTACTTGATCACTTCTCTCACTATCACTACTAAAGTATTTTACTGATTGTGCGAACGTGAGTTAGTGGTGCATATACAAACTGTAGGTGTGCTTAGGTTTAGTATTTATATAAACCATACAGTGTACATTACAGTAAATACATTGTACAGTAATATAGGGATATAATCGTAAGTGTTAGATTTCTTTTTTATGTGTAGTATATACATGCAGTGTGTTTATACTATAGTAGGTTGAGAGTAGAGTGGGTCTTACTGGAGAACTAATATCAATACCACCATTTAGTATTGAGAATCCAATTTAATGCAGTTAGTAGTTTCTCTCTCGACTGTAAACTTTCTTTTCTATGTAACTCTGTGACATGCAATTTCCAGTAGCAATGCAATAATGCTTTGTGTCTACAGCTGCATTGAAATTGTAATGCGTTGTAAATAGTACATCCGCCAGAAACTTACTTTCTTACTGCGGCAATCACTTTTACGTAGCAGTTCCGAAGATTTAAATTTATTCAAGTCGCATTTGCCTTCGTTCATTGTCGTTCCTTTCAGGTCACTTCTCGCTGCTCAAAATGCGGTAATTATTGGTTGTGTGGGGTAATGTGTAATTGAGTTCAAAAGGGACATAATACATCTTGAGTCCTTCACAGAAAGAACTTTCATTCAAGTGAAGCCTTTCTCCAAGTTTTTCCCGTTCTCAATAATGCAGTTACATACATTACTAAAATGTAGGAGAGATAGAGAGACCGTACTAAATAATTGTGTTTGATTGTCCGAGACTGAAACTAAATCTATGGTTTTTTCTTTGTTGGAGTCCCAAGAATAATGATCCCATGACTGTAGCCAAATAAAATTTATTTCACAAAGGTTCAATCGTGCATAGAAAATTCTAACGTTGAATCAAACACCACTTCTGAACAAATCCCCCGTGAACTGGTATTCACGACTCATCTGCTTTCACTTTGAGAGGAGAAACAAATCTCCGTACGCAGCAATGTTGTACATGCAGACTTACATGTACAGTATTTTCTGTGAACAGCTATTTTGGTTGTAAAGTTTGAAATTATCAAAATCATGTAAATGATATTTTAAGCCTTACTACTATTGCAATGAGGAATCAACAACAGTTTCACATTCTACGGAATAGCTCCTTTCATACTTTAATCCTACAATAAAGTAGACTTTTTACAGCAGCCTTGATGTTTTTCTATTACTTAAGTATTTGTTTTTGCACTCCTTTGAATTTTTACAATATTAGTTAAGCTTCTCTCCTTTAAAAAACAGGGAAAGCAAGAGTTACTTCTTACTTCTAGACACTCCGGAGGCATCGAAGGGAAGTTCTGTTACTTGTGGTAAATTTATGATCGTTGCAATTGGTTCACGTGGAATTTGTCCATGCCTGAAAACAATTACTGCTAGTCCTGCTAGTGTATACTTATACAGCTCTGCGTATAATTCTATAGTATTTTCCTTGCAGAGGAACGGCGAAAAAAACTAACGTAAGTGTTTTAGTGTAGTACAACTGACACAGCAGTAGTATTTACTCTTCTAGAAGAATCAAGCCGTCCAGATGAGAAATGGTCGTGGTACTAGTTACCCGATGTAGGTACTCAAAGTGTAATGGTTGTTTACATTCACTTGAATCTGTATCTGGATGGTTTTTAATGCAATTAAGTTGCCTAGATATTCAGGGTCTTGAGTTTTCAGTGTAAACGCTCGGTAAATTGTACACGACCGCAACTATAAAGCATGCATGCACGTAAGCACCGTAGTGTTTTATTGATTTGGAAAAGCAATGTGAAAAACTTTCACCCTGATTGTGATGTGAGTTGGTGCATATCCCCTTGCCTAAGTAAGAACATTCTTACATTACATGTGCCATAAAATGCAGTACCATTCGGAATTCCGTTGTTTAATTGCATGGAAAGCAAGAAGTAATTAGAGAAACTACACAGTGTGTTTGAATGCCGTATTACTTGATAGGTACATGTAAATTAACCTATATTGTTCATTGTGGTCTCCGCATACTGAACAATTTGCACATACGTAGTAGTCTGTACGTATATTGCATGTACATACATTATTTGTTATGCACTAAATACTTCTCAAGGTCGGTTTATAAAAAATGCTTAGTAAAAGTGGTTTAAGTTTTATTTGAGCTTCGGAAGCTTTATAATGGAAATAAATACGACCAACCCTCGATTCTACACACGAAAACATTTATTATTAATCCTGAAAGTACTAAATGAGGAACATGGTCTCTCACTCTCAACTAACAATTAGGTAGACCAAGAGGATTTATTTTAATTGTATTACCCAATGTGCCTCCTCAAGGTGGCTACCGTTGAATTACCTACCGAATTCAGTGTACAATGCAACCATTTACAGGCATATCATACATTCATACTGTAAATATTACGTGTTAGTGTTAAAATACAGCACAGTATAGGGTAATGTTTGCAACTAGGCAGCAATTTTCACATTATGCACATTGGTCTTTACCTTAACATTATTTTCAATTGATTTTCAGCTGCGCAGTTCACAAATTGAGTTTTAAAATTGCAATAGAATGCAGTCGTTGCTGCCCCTTCTTGTATTGCATTTACTAGGTTAGGGTTAGATATATTATTCTATTATTTTTATAAATGTTTCAAGTTTAGCTTATAATATTAGTGGTCTATCGTTATGTCTTGCTATTAAGTATCTGAGTGAAATACTTTATGCAAATGGCAAAGCTGTCGGTCTGTCTTTCCGTTCATCCTTTACCACAGTAAGGTAAGAACGGGTTATGATTTGTGAGCGTCTAACAAGGATCTAGCGTGAGATTGAATTCAAATACGGAGTCAATTATTGGTCAACTCGTTCATGACGTTTGATCTTTTAGAGTAACAACTATGTTAATACTGCCGTAATAATACAATGCATTTTAATTTAAATACCTCTATGTGAATTCACATATGTTTGAAAGTGAAAGCCACCAACTTTTGAATTCGACAACCACAAGTGTTTAACAATTTCAAGAAATATAAATTGATATTTTTAAATGAATGTATATAGGCAGAGTAGTTATACACTGACACAGAGTCGCAGTAGACGTCAGACGTGCTGATGAAAAATTAAATGTTAGCGTGTCATAGTTGTCAGTTTTCGCTGGGATACTTTTTTGGACTGTTTTGAAAGGGGTTAGGTATTTTATAATAGGAGCATCTGAAATTAAATCAAGGCTATGCAGATTAGAATTGCTCTGTGTGGAAAATTCTATGTACAACTTTGGTTGTACTAATAGGTAGAATAATTTGGAGAAGTATTAGAAAGTATACTGGATCCGCTGCCAAGTCAAACCACCATTAACTCGTAGCATTAGAATGGTAGTGGCGAAATAAAGTCTCTTTATAATGTGCGTGTGCAATTCATATACATTAAACAGAGATGCTGGAGCTCTGGTGCTATGCTGCTTGCTGCATGCTGGTTCTGTATAATATAATACATTAGTTGAATATACTTATATATACTGTGATGATATTGCATCGAGAGTTCTGTCATTTGCATTTTGCAATTAAACACGATCATTCAACCAGTTTATTTGGCCAACCACTGGAATATTATTCCGAGGTTCCAGTTTATATCTTAACCGGGGACCTTTGATGCAGGCTTTAAGCCGGGTTTACACTCTTGCTATTCTTGAAATTCCTCGTATTCATATGCTTTTCATTTCAAATTTCCACTTTATACTTCACTGCATGATGCTAACAGGATGCTAGCATTAAA
>JABASD010005711.1:0-11769 GCA_019776165.1 Pogonognathellus flavescens
AGTGTTCACATAAACCAACATATAATTTTAATTACACCAGTTCTAATCATCGTAGCCCAATGTCTGAGTGTTTGTGCCATTTATGGCTCAATCAAGTTTCTTGACATGGTTGGCGGTATGTTTTTTCCTATGCTAGGAGCCATTCTCATTCTTTTAGAAATAACTCTTCTTCAACGAGCTAGCTTAATGCATTCCCATTCTGAAGAATTTCTTACTAAATGTCGTAGAAATAAAAATTCACAAATTAGGAGAATGGCAAAATCGGTTAGACCACTTAGCATAGCTGTGGCAAGTACCGGATACATTGACAAGTCTTTTGTTCTTACATTCCTAATGTACATATTCTCAAATTCCACCACTGCTCTTCTAAGTCTCCAATAATATTATAAATTATAAAAACGTAAAATGCAGCATGCTAATTGATGTATTTCTTTTTAAAAATATTGACTTCATGAGAATAGGTATGAAATGAATGGGAAATTTAATTTTGCAAGTATATGGAAGATGAAAGATGCGCATGCAAATAAGAATAAGAATAATTTAGTTAAATATTAATTTTATACAAATATGTTGTCTATATATTATGAAAATTACGATTTTAAGTGCAGAGAAGTGTAATATTATACGTCAAAATTATACGTATATATGAGGTTCATCATTAACATTTCTGTATAATATTTATGTATCCGCTTATACGCAAAACAATACTCCAACATAGCGCTTCGCCAATTCAATAAAAATTTAAACTGTACCTGTGCAATGCAAAAGTCAAAACTGTTTAACGAATTTCATTGAAAGCACATTAATAATTATTATCCGACGATAATTTCTTTGGAAAGGTAATTGTTTTGTCGTCGATGGATTGTGGTAGTGTTTCCTTCCGTTTCGTCACTCTGCAAGAAAATAATCATGAACAATAAATTGAGATAATTATAATGGTACCTCTGCAGAAAATAAATAAATAATTGATTAATTACATCGAATTCAAGATTTATAAAACAGGTGCTCTTAATATTTCCTTTTTTGACGTCTTTCAATCTCTATTTTGACGATGGTCAATCTCTTTAGGAAATTGGCAATTGCATCTTCACTCAAGTTTTCTTCCATAAATTGCTGCAGCATTTGTATTGCGTTGTTTGCATCTTTTTCTGCGTCATTTCTCAAAGCATCGCTAACCTTTTCAATATTTTCCAAAATATAAGTTGCCGTTTGTCTCAATTCATTTTTAGCAAAGTCTAACTCTTTTTCCGAAACGAAATTATCATTGATAGTTAATCTATAACTTCGAATTATTTCATCTCGGGAATCTCTACGATCCAAGAGGCTTCTTTTGGAACCGACGGAATAAATGCTTTCCCTATTTACGAAGAACTTCAACTCCATTTCTTCATTTGGTTTTCCTCGTAGAATGTTAACAGGGAATCGAGTTTTCAGTAATTCATACCCGTGTTCATAAATTCTTAAAGAATCATAATAACCTTTAAATTTGTGTTTCATTTCAAAAGAAAGAACATCTTTTCCATGCGGTTGACAGGAAGTCAATCTATTAATCACTATTTTGTTCTTTAGGTACTCTGTCTCAATGGATAGGTCATAAAAAGTTTTATCCTGGAGCATTTCAACAGCAGTACGAACATTTTGAGTCAAAAGCAATGCAAAATACCCGACTCCTTGGAGAACTGCTGTGTCGTCTTCCACCTGAATATTTCCTTTTATGTCTTCCTCCAAAACTTTGACACAGTCTCTGGCGATTTTTTCAATGTTGCAAAGTACAATGGCGTTTCCATACTTTCTGCCTGCTAAAATTTCTTGGACTACAGAGATATGGGATGGTTGGTATTTCCATTTGTGGATCCAGTTCGTTAAGTGACAATCTCCAAGGTTTGCTGTCATCGAAATAATTGAATTTTTGTTCACAGTGTACACGGCGGAGCAGCATTTGTCAGCGTCGGCTGTTACAATTACCACTTGATTCTGTTTTTCATCAGTAGATTGATCTTTTTGAGCATTGTGGGACTTGAAAAATTGAAGGGCAACAGCACTGGTGTCATTTAAAAGGAAAATTTGTTTGAATCCGCTAATAATTGCTGCGTCTTTGATGTTTTGTCGAAAAACGCTACCAAACCAAATCGGCACGGCTATCACTACAGTTTCGTACATTGCATTTTTAAATTTCTCACAGGATTCTTTGACATGAGTAAAAATCAGGGAGAGGAGTAATTTTAAATCAATTGGCAGTTTTTTCCCATTTATATTCTTGAAATTCAAATTGTCGGGCATTCTGTGTCTAATGTTTTCTATTACATCTCTAATTGTGATAATATCTCCAATTTTTTCAGGGTTTCCCTTGAAGCCAACGAGGTATTTGTTTTTCAAAAATGTAATCTCGTTAGTAAACGCATAATCGTTTCCAAATGGAACTTTCTGGAAATTTCCATTCTCTTGTACAATCCCCACTTGGGTGAAGTTTATTTGGAAATTAACTGCAACAATTGGGGCTGAAATCGCTTCATTTTGTGGGGATATCTTTTTCAACCCATTTTGTACTTTTAGATTTGTTGAATACCCATCTAACAGTTTTTGAAGTAATTCCTTGCATTTGCTGTCGATTTCTTCATTGGGATTGACTGCTTTGATTTCATTAGAAAGTTTCAGCAAATATGTATTTCTCAGTTTTTCGTATGAAATTTCGTATTCCTTGTCTGTTAAGACATGACCGGAGATTTCCTGAGAAAATTCGCAACTGAATTCATTTTGAAGACGGTCGACAATCATTTTCGCATTTCTTGAGATATCCTCTCTATTTCTTTCGTTGTTAAGTAAACAAAAGTTTTCCAGTTCGATATTTAATTTTGACACAAGTTCTGCTGGCTCTAATTCAAGTTTTTGTGACATTCCTGTGGTTTGCAGTTCATTTTTTATACCTACAATTAATTTATGATGAAAACATTTAATTTCTGTTTCAGTTCGAAAACATTTGACAAGGAAATTCTGCATTTCAGTCTCGTAGTAACTTTGCAATCGTTTAAAGTGAATTTCCCTTTCGGCGCTTTGAATCTCCTTGTTTCGTTTTTCGAAGTCCACGGCCACGAATTTCTTCAAAATGTTTGTAAAAAACTGCGGTTTTGCTGTAATATCACCAAGAAATTGATTCGTGATCATATTCAAAGTTTTGCTAACGAGGTATTGAAATTCGGATGTAGAAAAACATTTGTGAGCAGCAGAATTGATTTCATTGTGCATTATTCCCTGAAAAATCTGTACTGCTTTGATCAACTGGTCGACTGATTGCAAACAACTTGTCATTTCCTGCTCCATCAATGTTTTAAAAAACTGGACTTTTTTCCCAAAGCTTTTTTCTAAGCGTTTAACTTCCACTTGAATCATGCTATTCGATACAGCTACTGCTAATTCTTTCATTGCCCCTAAATTATCCTGAGTTAAATACTTTTCGAATTCTGCATAGAATTTTTTTCGTTGTTTTTCTCCTAAACTGTTGATTGTTCTGTCGATTGATCCAAGAATGGATATCTGAATGATTTTCAAGTGTTCAAATTCTTTAGCCAGTTCCTCTTTCACAATTTGACGGTTCTCGATATTAAGGCAAGAATTTTGGAGTAAATCTCCATTCAGAAATTGCTGAATGATTTCATCATGATGTATTGACCAATCAGTGAGAGTCTTAACGTTCATCTTCAATTGCATTTCCTTTCGGTAACAATCCACAATTAGTTTTAAGTTAATTTCACTCGCTCTTACTGTTTCCTGTTGTTGAGACATCTTTGAAAAAATTGGATTTTCTGAGTTCTTAATAAATGTATTCTCACGGACAACCACTGAGTTCTCACTCTCACAGTTGGTAAAAATAAAAAATTATTTTCACTCACATTTTCTCATGTATAAAACAAATTGTGTTTCTTTTGTAAAAATCACACTAATCGACTGGTAAACTATTATCTAGATAGTTGGGGCAACTGGAACATTTCTTCACTTTCTGTTGCAGCAGACTGATAAATATATTTCTGATCAATAACGCATTGGAGTTGAAAATCGTAATTAGCCTAATTTTTTACCTGCTCGTTTGTTTTCAAAGATCTTGTCGCAACTTCGATCGATTTGACATTGATGTCAAATCAAAAGCACATAAAATCAATATTTATGCATAAAGACTCCACCCTACCAACTGAATTGTTAAGAAGGCTCACTTTTACATGTTGACTATTCAAAATAACAAAAAAACAATCGATGGATAAAAATGATGTGGACAACTAATTGTAGTTGCAGTGTAGAGAAATGAATCATGTCTTAATGTAACCAAGTTTAACTAGGAAAGTGTGATGTTTCGCAACTCATCCCCAATTCTGACGAACTGTTAGTTATAATATCTATACATACTTAAG
This sequence comes from Pogonognathellus flavescens, assembly GCA_019776165.1. Classification (NCBI taxonomy): domain Eukaryota; kingdom Metazoa; phylum Arthropoda; class Collembola; order Entomobryomorpha; family Tomoceridae; genus Pogonognathellus; species Pogonognathellus flavescens. The sequence goes on from JABASD010005711.1 coordinate 4,401, forward strand.
TAGCAAATAAAGCAAGTCATAAACTATAAAGGAGCATCAATTCACTTTGTTTGTATATGACTATACGTACAGACACATGTAATGCGAAGAGGTAATAATCTAAACTGCTTTCCTAATGGCTCCCTGAGTAATTACTACAATTAGATACTAGTTTAGGGCAGACTAGTAGAAAGCTACACAATATACACATAATATACACAAAACATGTGTATATAACAGTTGCTGGATTAGCTATAAGGAAATTTTGCGATCACTTACAAGTTTACAACATATTTACAAGCAAACACGATTAACTACTTATACAGACAGTACAGAAGGCTGAATATGAAATTAGTAATACTCATACTCATGATACTCATGAAGCTGTCTGTTCTGTATATTATATTTTGTGGAACTTAACTTGTAACGTAGTTAATGGAACCTGTCATAAAATAACAATAAATAAATCTTGATGTGAAATACCTATTTGCAATAACTAACAATAGTCACAAACACAATCATAATATCATACTTATTAAATCTACACCAGGTATTAGGCATTCATTCGTCACAAACGACGCGCAAACAATAACACACGTGCATGAAAAATTTATTCTATTTTGTCGTATGATAATAATATGATGCGTAGTTTCTTCAACTTAATTGCTAGAGGAAATTGCGGGTGCGAAATATTTTTTTTGTAATAGGTATTAAACTATTTAATTGTTTCATAAATAATATATCGTATTATTTTGTGATTGGAAGCTGTGATCTAGCAGATTACGGTGGTCGTCGTTAATATTTACCATTTATGCAAATCATGATAATATTTATAATAATTATTCTCATGATTTGCATTTGTAATATTATAAACTTTGACATTTTACCATTTATTTTGCCTCAATTAATTTTTACAGTCCCTTACTTGAGAAACTTCTTAATTTCACAGTTTTGTGTGTGTGTTGCTATTTAAGCCAGTAGTGCAGTTGGTAAAAGAATTATTCAGCTTTATATAAAGTAAGTGGAAAATCGAACTGGTTGTTACTACTTTTAGCACACTATGCATTATTTATTATTATACAAGGTTAAGTTTACAAGGGCATAATAATATTGGTATGCTATGCCATACTGTAGTAGTATTAGTACTTTCATGCCAGGAAAAGGTTTATTAAATACATGTCTAGCCGATTGACTTGCATTGCAATAAGTACATCCTTATTATTGTCTGTATCCTCGAACTTATAATATTAATTAAGTGTTCTATATAATATGCTCTTCCACAATCTCTAAATATACAGTACAACATTCTTTTCCATAATACTTTCCATACTGCTCATTGTCCCATTAGCACCTCTTTTATGAATTCATTGCCAAACGACATGACATGATACATTCAATGTGTAAGCTGGCATAATAATGTAACTATTACAAAGGTAAAACGAGTAGTCGAGTATTAATATTAAATTGCCATCACATAAATTATTTTTACTTTCTATGGCTTTTAAATAACATTTTCAGTTAACATGTATATTTATAATTTATAAACTTTATTTCCAGAGAGTAATTACATGACTATTATACAAAACTGTAGTTAATTAATAAGTAAGAATTCATTGATACATTATTTTCCGAACTACAGTTACTACAGTAGACTACTTGATTACAAAGGTAAATAGGTATACCTATTTATTCAATTACTTAACTAGAATCATTGTACTTTTTCATATCAGTTAATAAAATGGCTGGTTGAAGTTGAAAGTTTAGTGCCATACACAATGGTCAATTAATTAAGTTTATCTATAACAGCTCAGTTAAAGAAATATATTAGACTCTAATTATGTAGAGGTAAAATTATTTTGTTTAAATAGGAGAATTGATGGATAAACCATAAATTGATAAAGTATACGAGATAATTAATTAGTATTAGTAGGTACATTAAACATAATATGTGACATAATAATCAGTACAATCGTTATGTTTAAAATTAATTCTGACGAACAATAACATTTTGAACAGTTTGATCAAAATGAATAAAGCAAAATTGTAGGAAAGTTATATATCTACATGTTTGTAAATATCGTTCAAATAGAAAAGTGAATTATTACCTTTTATAGTACAAGATTAGACAAGATAATTATAGGCACATTGATAGACGAATAGTAAAGATCACCAAAAATTTGATTTTGATTCGATTTGTCGTTGTAGTACAATTATTCTTTTGAAGGTCCTGCTGCTCTTTTCCCCAGCTTCACAATCTTCGCTGCTCTCTCGAATTTCTGTTTATCTTTAATGCTCACTCGTCGATTTTCCATGACATGGGGTAGTATTTGTTTGAGAAAATGTTCTCTTAAACTCTGGTAAGTTCTCCCCGGTATTAACTAAACCAGAAAAGACAAAATGAAATATTTACATTCAGAAATTCAAAAAATGAATGTGAAGTCAGTAAAATAACTACTTTTTCATCAGCTAATGTTCGCCAGATTCTATTTCCACGAGTAAATTGGTGTAAATTCCCTTCGCAAATATATTTTAACATAATGTGCTTATCATGTTGGGTGTACGGTTTTTTCCTGTAAGAAAAGCAATTAAATATTTAATATTGACAATTTAAAAATATTGCACCAGACCAGACGAACACTTACGATTAGAAAAACAAATCGGAATGCTAACCGTATGGTGGATGCAGTGGAATCCCCAGTCACGCCATGAAAATCTTCCTCGGTTAAAGACTCAACAGGACTTACACATCGCCATGATCTTTCATCTTCTGCTTCATCCAAGAACTGTTTTCTTGGCCGTCCTCTTGCTTGTTTCTGTTTCTCTGGCTGGATACTATTGGATTCATCGTCATCACGCAGGGCCGACGCCCATAAATGGCCTGAGGAAGGAACGATTGGAGAAGAACACGCTGCTGGACGAAATCTCGAAAATGTCGAAATGGTAGAAGTAGACGCATTTGGGCTTGTTCGGAGTTTTTGAGGACTTTTAAACGAATTAAAAGTTTCTCCGTCTTTAGGTTTGGTGTAAGTTGCAGAATATGCAGGTTTAGAGAGTGCCACTGATGATTTGGACGTTGATGGAATTGCCTTTTTAGAGGAAGAGGTTTCGGCTTGATATTTTGCAAATTGAGATCTTGTTGCAATTTTTTCAACAGGGGAAATCTTTCCTTTAGTAGCAGAAGATGTGCGTTCAGAAAGTGTTCGTGATGCTTTAGAAGTCGAAGAAGTTTCTCCTACAGAGGAAACCGTTTCCGCTTGAGTTTTTGTACGTAGAGATCGTGTTACAATTTTTTCAACAGGTTGACTGGTTCTGTTTGTTGCTGAAGTTGCAAATTCAGACAGGGCCCGTGATCTTTCAAAAGTCGGAGAAGTTTCTTCACCCAAAGAAAATGTTTCCGATTGAGATTCTGCATGTGTAGACCGTGTTACAATTTTCTCAAGAGTTGGAACAGTTCTTTTAATTGTAGACGATGGAAGTCTAGAAAGAACCACCGAAGTATTAGAACTGGCTGCAATTTCTTTCAGAGATGCGGGCGATATGGATTGAGATTTTACACTTTTAGAAGGCGATACAACATTTTTCTCAACAATTGAAATGGTCGAGTTAGTTGTAGAAGGTGCAGGCTTGGAAAGTGCCATTGATTTTTTAGAAGTCGAAGGAGCTTTTTCTTCAGACGAGGATGATTCCGTTTGAGATTTTGTATTTTGAGACTCTGCGACATTTTTCTCAACAACCCCAATGGAAGACTTATGGGCAGAAGTAGACTTGTTTTTACTTTTATTCCGGGTAAGGGGTACGTCTTTTTCTTTACTACGTCCGTACAAGTCAGTTCGGGAAAGGGCAGTTAAATTTTCAAATACTTTAGTGATATTCAATGGACTTTGGCCATTGTTTGGCAATGATTTATATCTTCGACCATCAGCAGAAGGTGCGAGGCTCAGATGAGACAAGCGTTGACGAGGGTAACTCTTCCTCTGTTTGGGAGGAGGTGGCTTATCCATACTTGACGAAGTTGACGACGTGTCGGAAGAGTAATTTGTAATCCTTACTCTTTGCCTTTTCTTTTGACTGCTTGTTCCTGGTTTAGAGGAACTTTTCGACGGCGTTGAATTTATCGGATTAATTTCAGCTGCCAGCGGTTCTGAAGGACGTGATAATTCGTTCATCAATTTGTCTGGCGATTGCACTACGGTTTTGGGGACATTATTTTTATGTAGAGACAAAACATTTGAAGAGGTCGATGGTAGATTTGGAATACTTGAAGCTTCTGCATTTTTATTTGGTGTATTTGATAACACGTTTTCTTCGGCTGATTCGGTCACTGATACATTATTAGGATCTTTGACAATCTTGGCGAATGCAGATGAGCCGGCTGTATGAAAGTCTATCTGCTTCTTTTCTATAGTCTCCCATTTCAATCTTCTGTTCAAGATTTCATTAGCGTCGTACTCCTCGTAAATGCTCTCACCAATTCTGTAAATATATTAAGAGCGATTTTAAATTTTAAGGAGCGCTTCACCTACTTTTAATTTTGTTAGCTCACTATCTTGTTTTGTGATTAATTATCAATTTACTAAATGCTTTTGCCAAGGGCTGTTAAGAATAAAACATTTTCTCACCTGTATGAATTTAAGTCCACAAGCTTTTTATTTTCTGCACAATTTTCAATGAATGAGCAGTCGAAAAGATCATACCGCTCTTTAATTTGTGTGTCAGCGTTAAAATTCTTAGCTTTCGTGTTTACAAGGATAATAGTGAATGGATCATCATTTGGACTGTCTATCACGCAACCTCCTTTGTTCTAAAAGTAAATACCAATTATAAAGCGTCGTAAAACAACATTTTTTTGGGTTTTAAATTAGTCATATATTATGTCAATCAGGCAATAGGCAACTTTACATGGAGTCCTCTTATATTTTTATAGATGAAAACAAATAACACTTACTGTGATCAACTTTCGGATTTTTTCGTCCGGAATGTACGTCGGATGAAAGTAAAATATCATGGATTCGACTTCACCAATTGGTAGTACTGCGTAAAATAATGCCATTCTCCAGTGGAACAATTTAGCCATCGGTATGTTTGGCAATGCCTACAATTGAACAAAAAATATAATAATATGTGCACAAAATGCCATTATTATTCTGAAATCCAATGCGAAAACATTTGGTCAACAAATGCAAACAACTGAAAAAATGACAACTTACCACATCTTTCGTCATTTGATTATTTGAAGAGCAAGCCATCATCGTGGTTGGCAGTCCGTGTTTGTACACGTCAATATCGTCAATCAATCGTATTCCGTCTTACACAACAATGACCATAAGTCCTTCCTTGTCACTCTCACCGTCGTCACTCGGGTCTCAGATTATGACTACCCTGAAATTAAAAAAAAGAACTACAATTAAAAATGAACTGAAAAAACTGTTGGTTGACACCTTTATCTATAACAGTCAACAGTTGAATCAGCTGACACCTGAGTTTCTTTCAACAGTCAACAGTTCATAATAACATTAATTTATTGTAAATAAATGACGAACGGGTGTTCTTATGTTATGCGTTATCATTTAATTGTTACAATTAATAATTAATGCAATCTGTTACGCTTTAGAATAAATGATTTATACTGTAACGACACAAACTTGAATTTAGATTTTAGATATTATAATTATCACTTAACGGAACATGTGGATTTAGGATCTTCGCTAAATTATGAATTAAACATGATAAGTTTGACAGTTGATTTACCTGATTTAATCCATGACCATTGATTGTTAATAGCTTACAATCCCAACCAAAGTTAAATAGTTGATACTTGTTTTGGAAGTTGTTACTGATTTTTGTTTTACCAAGAAACGAAATCCAATCGACAATCTTAAACTTTGAGTGCACTGCACATTATAATATTCCCTCGTAATACTCAACCCGGCGATTCTTCACATTCACAGCTTCAAGCCGCCGTGTTTACAATCACCCCATATTACGTGTATGAATAAAAAGAACTCCTTCTTGTTAATCGCCAAATAAATATGAAAAACTGTTTTTAATGTATTATAAGTAGGGATAACAAATCTAAAGCAAAATGCCTGTAATAATTTTCTAAGGGGGGAAGGAATGAATGAACTTCTTTTATATTTGTCGACTTTGCATTGTAATTGTAATTATGTAATTATTTATGCCAGATTAGAACAGAAAAATAGGATTATTCTTTTGGGTAACAAACTTGGCACTGTTCATCAATGACCAAAAGTCATTTATTTCATATATTTACTGCCAAATTATTAATTTACAAGATTATATATTAGTTAATGATTAAATATTACCTCTGTCACTGTAAATTAAATCAAGGTACAATGTCTAACAACTACTAGAAAAGAATATGGGCTGATGAAAGAAGGCAGCGATTTTCAGTGAATAACATCCGTTAAAGTATCACATCATCATTCAATAAATAATATATTAATCTTTATCCCATACTAATCAACATTTCATAGCATTTGAACTCTTCCCTGGTGATTGCCTTTCCATTTTCACTGTGATTGTTAAATTCGTAAAATGACGAAAGAAAGTGTTCCGATGGAATTTGTTCAACAACATCTGTGCAAAATTGTATCACAAATTTTTCCAATCGCCCGTCACTGGTGAGAGAACTAACCAACGCTTCATGTGACATCATGTCGCCATATGTTCCATTGAATCTTGCAACCAGGATTTTGGGACGAAGTTTTGCAAGCACTTTAGTTAGGAAATTAGCTGAATTTTTTCCATCTAAAAAGATGAAATCCAAAGCAATGGGTTGCTCATGGTCGTTATCATTCAAGAATTCTGAATAATTCTTCAGTTTCATTCTCTTGACACTTCTGGGAATCCAACTCACATTTAGAGAGTTTAATCCCAATAGTTCCATGTCAACTAAACTGGGACAATTCGCGAAGTAAGAAATCGCTTGGAAATCTCCTTCTAGCCTGCATAGACTCAAAAACTTTAAACGGGGCAAGTGAATCGGTTGGCTAATGTCAATAACTGAATGCGAACGAAGTGACAATTCTTCGATTGAATGTGGCAGGGCAAATAGGTCAATGCGATCAGATTGGAAGAACAGTTGATCGATTTGCATTTCATTTCTTTCAACAAAAGGACATTTTGTTAGCTTAAAATAGTCAACTTTTGCATTAGCTGCTGCCCAATTGGTAAAATTAACTTTGTCAAAAGTAACATTTTCTGCATTGATGTTGTCTTTTGTCCAGTCGAATGTTGTGAGCTTAAGGGGGTTGTAAATTTTGATTTCTTTGGCTTGACTAAAATCAAGGCTAACTAGATTAGAGTTTGAGACACTCTAGAGCTCCTTGCTTCTGTAGGTAAACTCCAGGCCTAACAATTTTGAGATTTT
>JABASD010005712.1:0-11768 GCA_019776165.1 Pogonognathellus flavescens
CTACCCCAAGGGGGCGACTTATTTGGCGCCGCGAGGTACATAAGGCAGCCTTAAGTTGTATTTTATTTTAGCTGAAAGAGTAAGGTTTCATGGTTTTGATTATATGTTTGCTGAAATAAAACAGAAAGCGACGAAATTACTATTTCGGGATTTTCAAGCGGAGGTACATTTGCTCAACAGCTTTTAGTTGCCTTTCCAAACCTGGTAAAAGGGATCGCTGTCTTTTCGCACAGTAAGTTACCCGCATTATTATTTTGGTTTTATATTTAAAAAATTGTTATAAATGCATAGGTAATTATTTGGCTTTTAAATATTTAAATTTTCGACTAACTATGAAAATGATTAGCTTATTATCGTTGTGGCCCACCGAATGGAAATGTAACTGACTATGATCGACAGTGCACTACATTATTAAATTCAACGCAAGGCGAATTGTACAAACCAGATCTCGTCCATGAGGACATAAAGCAATACGAAAGTCAACATTTAATTGGAAATACTACACTGCTCAAAAGCAAAAGACTCTATGTTTACACCGGACTGAGAAGTGAGGTCTTTCATCCAGGTATCCTCAACTTTTAATTTCCTCCTTCATTCAGTTTTTACCACTATATTATAGCAAGAATTCCTAAACTAAAATTATAAATAACTAAATGGCATATGCATTTATGTCATCTTAATTAATATTTCAGACATGAGTCTTGCAGTATTGAAAGTATTTGAGCGATACATTCAAAATGCTAACGCTATCCGGACAAGAGTCCAAAATTCACAATTAGTAATGGTAAGCTAGAGGAATAATAAATAATTAGCTTGTAGACTTTTATATTTAATTTTAAATATTTTAATTTGCATTTTAAATTTTTTTATGGAAGAGAAAATTCATCAACAAAATCAACAAAGAAAAGTGACTTTGATGTTTTACTGAAATTAAATTAACAAAGCTAAAATAATGGCGACTATTTCTGTCTTTAATTGTAGCCGACAGTTAATAATGGTCCGCTTTGTTCAGATGACGTTGGTTTACAAGATTTGTATATTGGAAATTGCGGATTTTCTGGAGCATTCGAATCATTAAACTTTCTTCTGAAAAAACGAGTGACGATTGAACTCAAAAGTAACATTGACAAAATGTTTCGATATAAGGAACTTTACATTTAAATAAATTATTAATAAAGAAATCGAAAATGCAAAATTTTGTGTATTATTACAGAAAACCAAACAATTCGCTTGCAGTCTTTACGAATATTTGACCAAGAAAAATTTACAAAGAGCGTAGAAAATCATGGAATGGATTCCAAAGGTTATTTCTACCTTCCTAAGAAATGCCACCAAAACAAACACCTAAGAAAACAGCAGTGTCCAGCATGTTTCTTTTTCCATGGTTGTAGCACATGGAGGTATTTTTTCTTAAGCATTCAAAATTGCTTTCTTAGAATTTTGGAAGTTCAATTATTACAACTAATTCATACTAATTAAAATTAATGATTCAAATGACTGAATTAGAGAATGATAATAAAAATACTACGGTCACAGTTCATAATTTTCTGCTTGTTCTAAAAAAAAGTTTTTTTAGGGAGTTTAACGGGGCGAAGTTTATTGAGCGGAGTGGATATTTAGAAGTAGCTGAGCTGAACAAGATCATAATGATTTTTCCACAAGCAGTTTCTACACCTGTTCGAAATGAAGGGGGCTGTTGGGATACATTTGGACTCACAATCAGTGGCCCTTTATATGGTATTTATATGCTAATTAAAAATTAAATGCTCTTTCTTTGTTTTTCATTGACATTTTATTGTTTTATTTCCAGCAACTAATGTGGGTGCGCAAATGACAGTCGTGAAACGTATGATGGACCAAGTAATCGCAAATAATTTTAATTTACTTTAATATTTCGCATTTTAAAAATTACTACTTGACTATTGCCAAAAAATATAAATCCTGACATTTCTGCGCTAGGTGCACCTCTGAGTGCAAAATCATATTTCTTTATTCTGATTCTCAATCACCAACAATAAAATATTTTTTGTAATATATATTATGCATATAAAAAACCTGAGACGAACTTCATGTAAACTGTAAACATTGATTTAGACCGTACTTCAGTACAAATATCAAATTCATCAATTCAAAAAGTGCTAAATATTTTGAAAAACTGTGATGATTATTTATTTCTTTATTACAAGATTTTGAAGAAATTTCTATTTCAAGGACTATATAACTGATTTTATTATTTTGGCACATTTTCAATCAAAATCGATATTTTTATGGTCACGGCACCAGTTAAAGTTACTATATAATTTTTTTTTTAATCATATCTTATTATGTCTAATTGTTATTATCTTCTCTCAATCAACTTCCACAATAACAAAAGTGTTATTGATATATTTATATTTAAATATAGCAATTCTCAATCATTCGCATTCTATTCACTATAATGAGCTGTTTGGTAAAAATCTGCCTTAATGACGGATGAAATAAAATTGTTTAAATTTCTTCCAACATCAAGAAATTCCAAGTTAACTATAACGTGAAATAAGGATGTGTAGCTATTATTTTTTCCTCGCATGGATTTTGTCCAAAAGCATTGTAAACAACTCCTTCGGAATATCCTTAGACATTTGTTGAATATGTGTTGAAATAAGATTGTGGGTTTCTTCTGTGTACAGCTTGTACTTTCCCGTTAGGTCCAACTCATTGTAAATTTGTTTTACTCTGTTGATACTTTCTATCTCGTGCTTCCCATAATTTTCCTGAAATGCACAACAGAAATATTGACAATGATTTGTGAGTTGAGGAAACATTTTTATAGGCCTTTTAGCTTTAATGTTGTTGAATTCATTTTTATCTTTACGGGTAAAAAATGAAGGCCAAGAAAATTTATGAAGTACTTTAAACGAAAGAGAATTAACAAACCTTGAGAATTTCTTGCTGGACCGGAGTGGCATGTTGCATTGCAACAACGAAGAGCCAAGAGCATTTACAATCTTGTATGTCCGTTCCTATTTTCCCCGTTTCTTGCTCATCTCCGAAACAGTCCAAGAAATCGTCTTGCACTTGAAACAAATATCCAATTTCTAACATCACCGTTGTAACTTCATCGTAAAGACGAACATCAGTGATTCCAGCCTGAAATACATTAAATAAATTCATAAAATAAAAGTATTATGGTAAACTATTTTATACTTCAATAAAAATATCGTTAAATATTATTCTTACAATTATCATTGCGGCGGTGACTGGTCCAACAAATGTATAGTAGCTCGTTTTGTACTTAACAATTGCAGAATAAACATCCATGGTATATCTGCGAAATATAATATTGTCTTGAAACAAAGATCTTAAGGTTTGGAGAATGGTAAAATGTTAATAATTGTAATGTAGTGTGAAAATATATTTATAATTTCAGTGACCAACGTCAATTTACAATTGAGTTTAAGTTAATTTAATTTAAAATTGTATATTATCATTGCCCTGTCTTTTGAAGAATAATGGTAATACCAATAACGTAAATAACTTACGTATCCATGTCTTTTTCCAAGGAGGTTCTCGTGTCCAAACTTTGGCCGTAAATAGTTTTATAAATGATGTCGTGTAAAAGATTGACCAATTTTATGTAGTAGGGTTTGTGGCTGAAATGTTTCTTTACAATTTGAAAAATAGAATTTTCAAGCAAAATAGCATCGTTAATCCCAGTTAGTCCAATGTCTTTCACTTTATACCAGCACGGTTTTCCGCGTCTCGTCTCAGAACCGTCCATAACGTCATCGAGAATCAAAGCAAACGCTTGCAACTATTATAGTCAAGTTAAAAATAAAATAGTGTTTATTGTTAGCAGTTTTAAAATCGGTAAATTCAATTAATTTTACAATCCCAAAATCAAAAATATTAAAAAATAAATTATATTTTTAGCCATCAAAAGTTCAGAAGTGAATTGTGGTCATTTTACCCAAAAATAAATTCACATTGCACAATAAATTCATAAAAATGTCTTACAATTTCAACACACCAACCAAGAATGTAAGAAAGTCTTGTATCTTCTTCTGCCGGGTCAGTGCTAAAATAACGGTAAGCCATAATTGCAGCTAACGCTCTTTGAAACATTAAAAAATTCAACAGAAAATTAAAAATATACTTCTTGATGAAGTATTAAAACTAGTTTTGGTTTTAGTTCAAGTATATAAGAATTTTAATATGGTACAATAATATTGTTGCGTAATAATAAAATAAGAATAACAAAATACTAATCAAACAATTTTATATTTTTGTTTATTTCCGTTGTTAAATTATAAAAATATTTTATAAGGGAGAATTTTGTTGCACTCAAGTTTTTACCTGGTGTGTTTCCCGCCTGGTACATTGTATTGAAAAACTCTTAGAAGGTGTTGATTGATTTCTTCCATGTCTCTGAACTCTTGATTTTCCGTTAAGTCTTGGATTACGTTTTGGAATGTTATCATGAATTCTGCGATGTCCTCTTTGGATAACATTTTTCAAAATTCTTACCACGCAGCTGCTAAATATTAAAAAATTGTAAAATAGTTTCAATTTGCAATATCACTCGCACTGTCAAGGACGTACCTCCCAAGGGGGAGGCACTGGGTATACGTGATCCTCCCTTGGGAGGGAGGTCTGACTTAGAGGAGACACGACTTAATAAAGCAAAATGTAACAAAATTTTTGCTTTATGACCCTTAGCCACAACTCCTTTCGTGCCCCCCGCTGGTACAAATTTCAAATATCCCATATTTTACAACTTTTCTGTTCTGAACAATTGACAATGAATGCAATCACGTCACAACTATAAACGGGCTTTCATGTTCGTTTAAAAATATCGTTACTTGTGAAAAAATCAAGAGCGTATCTAGGATTCACAATTGGGACGGACTGGAAGTGTATGGCGATGGCTCAGAAACAAAAATTGAGCAATCAGTAAAATTTTGTCACAAAACCCAACAATTTTTTTCTGGAACTAACAGGAATGGGCAGGCTAAAGCCCCGTGAGCCCATACGTATAGAATAGATACGCCAATAACAACGTTAACAAAAATTTACTCTTTTCTCACCTATTATAGAATAATATCTTAAAAAGATACAGAGAAATGGTATTCCTTTCTTTGGGTGTGCTGGTTTGCGAGTGCCATAAAATTTTTGAAGTTAATGGTACACCTCGTCAAATTTAGCAGAAATATTTGACCAAGAGTGAACTTTATTTGACTTAATTTACGCAAATTATATTACACATAATTATTTATGAAACTTCCTTCGTTTACACACGTAAATGGGAAACTGGAATAAAAATAGACAGTGAATTATAACATTACAATTATTTCCATTCAACATTCTATTACATATTATTTTTACATTTGACGCTGAGACTTTAATAGATTTAATTAATAATTAATTTATTAATAGATTTTTGCAATGAGTCAGTTATACTAGGAAAGTATGGCTTAAAATTAAAATACTACCTATATTATTATTCACGACATAAACCACAATGATAATTTCTTTGATGGAAATGACATGTAAGCTTTGTAACATTGTTCCCGATTAGTTTTCCTTCTATATATAGTACGCAGTAAGAATTGCATTAATTACATCACCGTACAGTGGAAGCTGTCTTGGTTAATTTTTTATTATCTAACTCTAACTACATGAAGATTGCGGTATGAAGCAAAAATCCCCATTTTGATAAATAATGGGAAATAAATAATTCTCTCTGCGTTGAATGGAAAAGCCCTTTATTTAGAGAAACGGTTAAAGAGCTATATTTATTTATTCGTATAATTTTTGAATTTCAACAAATAATTCATACTAATTAAAATTAATGTTTAAAATGTCAAATGACTGAATTAGCTAATGATATAAAAATGCTGCGGTTAATAATTTTCTGATTGTTTTGAACAACTAAATTTTGTAGGCAGTTTAGCAGGACAATGTTTATGCGGAGTGAATATTTAGAAGTAGCGTAGCTGAGCTGAACTTTTTAACTACTAACATTTGAAAAACTTTTATTTCTATTATTATTTTCAAGTAAGATCGTTAGTTGACGTTGACCGGTACGACGCCAGTTAAAGTTATTATTAATCTTATCTTATATTAATAATATCTTTTCTGAGTTACATTTCCAAAATAACAAAAATTGGAAGATTGTGCGGATATTAATGGTATATTATGGTATTATCAGGTCATATTCCTCATATCCATTAAATTAGTTGCTGGTTGACAAATTATGGATAAAATTAAATTGTTTAAAGTCTTCTGAGGTGGATAATAATTTCCGTTCTCATTAATTAAATACCCAACATGAATAATGAACAAGTTAACTATAACGTTATAAAATATACGATATTATGGCTATTATTTTTTCCTGCCATGGATTTTGTCTAACAGCATTGTAAACAATTCCTTCGGAATTTCCTTAGACATTTGTTGGATATGTGTTGAAATAAGATTGTAGGTTTTTTCAGTGTACAGTTTGTACTTTCCCGTAAGATCCAAATCATTGTAAATTTGTTTTACTCTGTTGATACTTTCTAACTCGTGCTTCCCATAATTTTCCTGAAATGCACAACAGAAATATTGACAATCATTTGTGAGTATTTTTATAGGCCTTTTAGCTGTAATGTTGTTGAATTCATTTTTCTCTTTACGGTTAAAAAATGTTAGCCAAGAAAATTTATGAAGTACTTTAAACGAAAGAATGAGAATTAACAAACCTTGAGGATTTCTTGCTGCACCGGAGTGGCATGTTGCAATGCAACAACGAAGAGCCAAGAGCATTTACAATCTTGTATGTCCGTTCCTATTTTCCCAGTTTCTTGCTCATCTCCAAAACAGTCCAAAAAATCGTCTTGCACTTGAAACAAATGTCCGATTTCTAACATCACCGTTTTAACTTCATCGTAAAGACGAACGTCAGTGATTCCAGCCTTCATCATAAATAAGTCATACATTCAATTACAATTAAACTTACAATAATTATTTATCGTTGAATATTATTCTTACAATTATCATTGCGGCGGTGACTGGTCCAACAAATGTGTAGTAGCTCGTTTTGTACTTTACAATTGCAGAATAAAGATCCATCGTATATCTACGAAATATAATATAAAATTGTCTTACGAAAAACGCATTTGTGAAAATGTAAGTTGAAATATATTTATAATAATTCCGTGACCAACGTGTGATTATTATAAGTTTACAGTTTTAATTGAATTTAAATTAATAAATTATCATTGCCCTGTCTTTCGAAGAATAAATTGTAATACCAATAACTTACGTATCCACGTCTTTTTCCAAGGAGGTTCTCGTGTCCAAACTTTGGCCATAAATAGTTTTATAAATGATGTCGTGTAAAAGGGTGAATAATTTTACGTAGTAGTGTTTATGGCTGAAATGCTTGTTTAAAATTTGAAAAACTGAATTTTCAAGCATTAAAGCATCGTTGATCGCAGTTAATCCAATGTCGTTGACTTTATACCAGCATGGTTTTCCACGTCTCGTCTCAGAACCGTCCATAATGTCATCGGCAATCAAAGCAAACGCTTGCAACTATTATAGTCAAGTTAACAAAGAAAAAATACTTATTGTTAACAATTTTAAAATCTCGGTAAAGTCAAACAATTACTACATAATCCCAAAATTAAAAATAATAAAAATAACATTTTTTTTTAAATTTTTAGCCATCAGAAGTCGAAAAGTGAATTGAGGGCATTTTACACAAAAATAAAATGCACATTGCACAATAAATAATGTCATAAAAATGTCTTACAATTTCAACACACCATCCGAGAACGTAAGAAAGTTTTGTATCTTCTTCTGCCGAGTCAGTGCTAAAATAACGGTAGGCCATAATTGCAGCTAACGCTCTTTGAAACATTAAAAAATTAAATAGAAAATTAAAAACATTACTTCTTGATGAAGTATTAAAAGTAGCTTTTGTTTTTAAATATTAATATTTTTATATTGTACAATAATGTTGTGGCGTAACAATATTACACATACAACTTTATATTTTTGTTTATTTCCGTTTTAATATGGCCGTTATTAAAAACGTTAGAATGACCGTTCGGTTTTTGTGCGGCCGTAAAAAATTGCGAACTGTTTAAAAATGCCAATTTTTGGTTTTTTTCTTTAAAGCTCAATTGCGCGCAGTGTATTGCGCACAGAAAAGCTTTTTTGCTTTAAGTTTTTCTTACTATACAACAAGCTCGTAACTAGTATTGCCATTTAGGGAGGTCACACAGCTAAAAAATTAGATAAAATGAACCAGATACACTAACTAACAGATTAAAGTGCGCAGCGCGAACCTTTTTTGTTATTTTGAAGCTTTTGGCTTATTTTTTTTTTTTGAAAATTCCAAAAATATCTGGTGCAAGTTCCGCAACTTTGGGAGGAGCCCGTGCACACTGTAACCCCCCTCTAAGTACTCTAAATAGTATGTTGTCGCGTGATAATATTTGTGTAAAAAAATATTCGTACAATTTTATAGTTTTATTTATTTCCGCTTTAATAACTCTTATTGAAAAAATATTATAAAATTATTTTGTAAGGGATAATGTTTTTACCTGGTGTGTTTCCCGCCTGGTACATTATATCGTAAAACTCTTAGAAGGTGTTGATTGATTTCTTCCATGTCTCTGAACTCTTGATTTTCCGTCAAGTCCTCGATGACGTCTTGGAATGTCATCGTGAATTCTACGATGTCCTCTTTGGATAACAACATGTTCCAAATTCTTACCTATCAGTTTCGAAGCATTTCAAAATAATCAGGGTAAAATAGTTAAATTTTATAAAGCTTTGAAGTAATTAATAAACTAAGTAATAAACTGTTTAATTCAATTCGTGTTCATTGCACTGCCACGGACATATCTTCCCAAGGTTTACTGTCGAATGCTGTCGACATTTTTTTACTATGTTTAGCGTTTAGCCTCTTCAAAATTACATTTATTAAGTGCGCCTACCTCGACTTTCTGGGAGAATTCCTTGTCTACCTTTACTTTCAAAAGTTACGCCATGATGTGTCTATATTTGTGTGTAGCAATTTTTTAAATAATTTTTTTGTCTCATTTTCAAATGAAAATATTTAAACATTTTGTGATGTTCAATTCCTCTTTTAATTTCTGCATTTTTTGACCTCACGACGTCTTATGCAGCCGATGTAACTGTCAGCACGATAGCTCGAGTAAAAATGAACTTAGGCGAATGAAACTGGGCAAAAAAACTAAGGTTAAGTTCGTTGGTCAACAAAATCGGTCAAACGGTTCCGGAGTTGTCGGACAAATAATGCCCGGTAAAATAGTCAATTAGTAGTAGGAAAATGAAAAACCGCTTCTACTTTTTTAAATTTATATACTCATAGCAAATTATAAGGGCTTGCTACTGGTAAAATTAATTTACAAACCGCTTCTACATCTGTTTATTTAAATACTCATGATCAGATCAGAGCAGCATCGTAAAATATCATTCATTTGATTTAAATACTCCGAAAAGTACCCAATCGTTTTCTTTTTGTTTGTATACTCCGAAAAGTATCAAATCGATTTCTTTTAGTTTATATACTCTGAATTGTGTTAAAATTGATTCTTTGCGTGTAAATACTTATTTTTATGTCAGAATCCGTCATCCGTTCTTGTTTAAATAATCCCCGTTGTGTTAACCTTGATTCCATTAGTTTAAATTGTCAAAATCCATTCTTTTACTTTAAATATTACCAACTTTGTCAAAATCCATTCTTTTACTTTAAATACTTCCAATCGTATCAAAAATTGATCTTTTAGTTTTAATTCTCAGGTTTATACCAAAATTGATTTTTTGATTTTTATACTCGTGAATGTCACAAAAGCGGTGTTGCTGCTTAAAATATATTATAATGGTAGGCTAATCATTACCTCGTGAGGTACCGTAGGACTTGCTTGACGTAATTTTTAATTTCGCACAAGAGACAATTGATAGTCCCTTAATGAAATTTTAATTTCAACAGGACTTTAGGAAGAAACGACTGAATAAAGCAAAAAATACCAAAATATTGGCAAATTTCCGTCTCTCAGCCGCAACTCCTTTCGTGGTACAAAATTCAAACCACACCTGTGCAAATTTTAATGCCTCGTTTATTTAAATGTTGTTCAACTTGTAACTTATTATTGTAAATATTACGAGTCTAAATGACTATACTATAAAACATAATTTAATAAAAATATGGCTTCAAAATATCTGTTGCTTCAAAGAAATAGTCTTCTTTTCTTTGGGTGCTGGTTTGCGAGTGCCATAAAAATTTTGAAGTTAATGTTACACCAAATTATTCACTCAAGGGCAAACTATTTTACCATGATTGAATTCTATTTTACTTATATAAAAAATATATTATACATTATACATAATTATGTGTGAAACTTTTTTAGTTGCGCAAGTTGAACGGTAAGCTGGGAATACAAATGCACGATGAATTATAACATTACGATTATTTCCATGAAACATTTTATGTACAAATAATTGCATTTGATTCATACTGGCAATGAGAGATTGATTTTTGCTATGTGAAACAAAACTATAAGATTATTCGCGAAATAAATTATAATTTTTCTTGTTTATAATTACTGTCTAGCTTAATTTTTAATACGATTGCCGCATCATGAAAAAATTCTCATTTTGGTAAATAATGAGAAAGAAATAATTATCTCTGCGTTGAATATGGAAAAACCGGTTGCAAAATCTAGGAAATAAAATTCTGCTTAACCACCATTGACCATTGCTCTTGCACTTTTCATTATTTAGCTACAGGATTTCTTCATTCCAGTGTTATTAATCAATTTTATCATTGTTTGAATACAGTACAACTTTTAGGTCATTGCATTTTGTATCGAAGCATTATTAGGTTTTACCGTGAATTGTGTCTCGTCGGGTTGCAGCAAAAATTATTGAACCTTCAAAATAATTATTACAACCTAAAATAATTTTCACACAGTATTAATTATTAATTCACCTATTAAATCTTTCCACTGTAACTTAACAATAATTTTCTGTTCATTTTTGTGATAAAACTACAAAGTATGTTCATATTTTATTGTTTTGGTTTGGAAAAACGGTGAACTAAATTTTCAAATGGAGTCGGTGGTTAAGGTATAATTTTACAACGTCCAGAAAATTATATTTCCAGCAACTTAATTAAACTGCCGAAAAGCAGCAGTAGTTTAAATGCTTGGGAAAACTTAATGATTAACAAGAAATAATATTTGCTATATGCCCAAACTAAAACATTTTTCTATAATTAGCTTTAGAAAATCAGCAAACCATCCGCTTTTAACACGCGTATAAATCGCAATAATAATGGTAAAAAATAATGTGGGTGCTTAATGAGCCCTGGCCCTGAAGAAATGCCTGTCACCTGTGAATAAATAAAAACAAGAAGCCACTGCGTAGAGGAAAAAGAACTGAATGTCTAAGTATAAAAATTAAGTCACTCTGTTTTATCTCGGTACAGAAATTCATACATAAACAGAGTTCAATAATTCTATTCTTGTCGAAGAGTTTATATTATAGGCATTATTTCGTAAAGAAATAAATAGTTAAAGCTACACGGCACATTTAATTTATAACCCAGGTTTGGTAACTGCCGTCAGTCAAGTTTTGTTTGATGTTGTTCTTGTTCTTTGTAAACTAGAGCATTTTCATTAGCCCAAAACCCAAAACCCAACCCAACCCAATCGTGATTGGGTTGGGTTCGGGTTGGAGAATGCGTGACGTCATCGGGTTTTGGGTTGGGT